>SJYA01001729.1:482298-549103 GCA_006410615.1 Neotragus moschatus
GATCTCCTTCAGAATGGACTGGTTGGATCTCCTTGCAGTCCAAGGGACTCTCAAGGGTCTTCTCCAATACCACAGTTCAAAAGCATCGATTCTTCGGCGCTCAGCCTTCTTTACAGTCCAACTCTCGCATCCATACGTGACTACTGGCAAACCCATAGCCTTGACTAGATGGACCTTAGTTGACAAAGTAATATCTCTGCTTTTGAATATGCTATCTAGGTTGGTCACAACTTTTCTTCCAAGGAGTAAGCGTCTTTTGATTTCATGGCTGCAGTCACCATCTGCAGTGATTTTGGAGCCCAGCATCTTTTAATTTCATGGCTGCAATCACCATCTGCAGTGATTTTGGGGCTTCAAAAATGAAAGTCTGACACTATTTCCACTGTTTCCCAATCTATTTCCCATGAAGTGCTGGGACCAGATGCCATGATGTTAGTTTTCTGAATGTTGAGCTTTAACCCAACTTTTAAGGAGAGATAATTATTCATCTGTCTACCTCTCTTCAAGGTCACCAAGAGGTGACTGTGTACCTTTACCAATAATCCCCTCTCCTACAGCAGATTACTCAGGGATCTGCCTCTTTTTGTCCCACAAGGTCAATGAGCAAGGGGCAAGGGTTTTCTCTTCTGTTAGGCCACAGGATACTTCCTTACTCTGTGTTGTTTACCTTTAATCTGCTCATATGTTTGTAATTAAAAACATATTTTTAATTAATCCCTCCTCAGTTATCCCATAACTGGAACCATAAATGATAAATTTGTTAACATTTCTTCATTAGGATTTGATATTCTCCCAGTCACATTGAATGAATTACTCTTCACACATTTCTTAACCTTAATCTTTAAATCAATGAAAATAAAAAATATTAACTTCAGATTCTGAAATTAGAGATAAAGCATGTAAACTACTTATACTAATGAGGATATGTAAATATCCATAATGTGATTGTTTTTAGGGAGAAATTTCCTCTTACTGCCTATTTCTTTAGCATGGTCCTCAACATTGAGTTGTTGTTTTGTTTTTATCAGCATTTTGGTGATCTACTCTCCTTAAACTCTAAATTTAAATTAACTTGCCATTTCACAATAAGGTATTCATCTAATAATATCAGATTAAAATTCTCAATGTTACTAGTATAATTCCTTTCATGAATCACAAGCATATCATGGCAAAAGGGCTTGTGTAACTCAATGAAGCTATGAGCCATATCATGAAGGGCCATCCGAGATGGACAGCTCATAGTAAAGAGTTCTCACAAAACATAGTCCACTAAAGGGGGGAGTGGATGGCAAACCACAGCAGTATTCTTGCTGTGAGAACCCCATGAACAGTATGAAAAGGCAAAAAAAATATGACACTAGAAGAAGCTGGTGGTAGATTGGAAGCTGTCCAATATGCTACTGGGGAAGAGCTGACAGCAATTACTAATAGCTCCAGAAAGAATGAAGCAGCCAGCCCAAAGTGGAAATGACACTCATTGTGGATGTGTCTGATAGTGAAAGTCAAGTCCAACACTGTAAAGAATAATCCTGCATAGGAACCTGGAATGTTAAGTTCATGAGTCAGGTAAATTGGCTGTGATCAATAAAGACATGGCAAGAGTGAATATTGAGATCTTAGGAATCAATGAAATAAAGTGGGCAAGAACAGGAGAATTTAGTTCAGATGACCATTACGTCTACTACTGTGAGCAAGAATCCCCTAGAAGAAATGGAGTAGCTCTCATAGTCAACAAAAGAGCCCAAAACACAGTACTCAGGTGAAATCTCAAAAATGACAGAATGATCTCAATCATTTCCAAGGCAAACCACTCAACATCGAAGTAATCCAAGTCTCTGCTCCAAACACTGACACCAAAGATGCTGACGTTGACCAGTTACATGAAGACTTACAACAATTTCTAGAGCTAACACCCAAAACAGCTATCCTTTTCATCATGGGGCATTGTAATGCAAAAGTAGGAAGAGATACCTGGAGTAATAGGCAGATTTGACATTGGAGTAGAAAATAAAGTAGGGTAAAGGCTAACAGAGTTTTGACAAGAGAATACACTGGTCATAGCAAGCACTCTTTTCTAACAACGTGAGATGACTCTGTATATGGGTATCACCAAATGGTCAATACCAAAATTAGATTGATTATATTCTTTGAAGCAGAAGATGGAGAAATTCTATACATTCAGCAAAAACAAGATCAAAAACAAGCTCAGATCATCAGTGCCTAATTGCAAAATTCAGTTTTCAACTAAAGAAAGAGAAAACCACTAGGTCATTCAGGTATGACCTAAATCAAATCCCTTATGATTACACATTGGAAGTGACAAACAGATTGAAGGGATTAGATCTAGTAGATAAAGTGCCTGAAGAACTACAGACAGAGGTTTGCAACATTGTCAGGAGACGGTGACCAAAACCATCACAAAGAAGAAGAAATGTACAAAGGCAAAGTGGTTGGCTGGGGAGACTTTACACAGAGCTGAGGGGAGAAGAGAAGTAAAAAGCAAGGGAGAAATGATAGCATATACCCAATTGAATGCAAAGTTCCAGAGACTGAAAAGTCGAGATAAGGCCTTCATAAAGTAACAATGCAAAGTAATGTAGCAAAACAATAGAATGAGAAAGACGAGAGATCGCGTCAAGAAATTTGCAGAGATTAAGGGGACATTTTCTGTGAGGATGGGCACAATAAAGGACAGAAATGACAAGGACATAACAGAGCACAAGAGCTTAAGAAGAGGGGGAAAGAATACACAGAAGTATTTTAAAAAGATCTTAATGAGCTGGATAACCACAAAGGTATGATCACTCCCTAAAGCCAGACAATCTGGAGTGTGAAGTCAAGTGGGCCTTAGGAAGCATTACTATGATCAAAGTTAATGGAGATGATGGAATTCCAGCTGGGCTATTTAAAATCCTAAAGATGATGCTTTTAAAATCCTAAAAGATAATGATGTTAAAGTGCTGCACTCAATATGTCCGCAAATTTGGAAAACTCAGGAACAGCCACAGAACTGGAAAGGTCAGTTTTCATTTCAATCTCAAAAAAGGTCAATGCAAAGAATGCTCATATTACTACACAACTGTCCTCAATTCACACGCTAGTAAGGTTATGCTCAAAGTCCTTCAAGCTAGACTTAAGCTGTACATGAACCAAGAACTTCTAGATGTACAAGTTGGGTTTAGAAAAGGCAGAGCAATCAGAAATCAAGTTGCCAATACTCATTGGATAATAGAATAAACAAGGATATTCCATGAAAAGCATCTACTGCTTCATTGACTATGCTATAGCCTTTGACTGTGTAGATCACAACTAACTGTGAAAAATTCTTAAAGAGCTGGGAATACCACATCACCATACCTATCTCCTAAGAAGCTTTTATATGAGTCAAGAAGCAATAGCTAGAACCAAACATGGAACAACTGACTGGTTCCAAATTGGGGAAAGAGTATGACAAGGCTATATACTGACATTCTATTTAAATTCTATGCAGTATACATCATGTGATATGCCCCAGTGGATGCATCACAAGCTGTGGTCAAGATTGCCAGGAGAAATGTTAACAACCTAAGATATACAGTGGAGAAGGCAATGGCAACCCACTCCAGTACTCTTGCCTGGAAAATCCCATGGATGGAGGAGCCTCGTAGGCAGCAGTCCGTGGGGTCACTATGAGTTGGACACAACTGAGCAACTTCTCTTTCACTTTTCACTTTCATGCACTGGAGAAGGAAATGGCAACCCATTCCGGTGTTCTTGCCTGGAGAATCCCAGGGACGGGGGAGCCGGGCTCCTGTCTATGGGGTCATCTATGGGGTCTCACAGAGTCGGACACAACTGAAGCGGCTTAGCAGAAAGATATACAGACTTAGCAGCAGCAGCAGCCGCCCTCTACTGGCAGAAAGTGAAGAGAACCTGAAGAGCCTCTTGATGAGGGTAAAAGAGGGGAGTGAGAAAGTTAGCTTGAAATTCAACATTAAAAACTAATATCATGGCATTTGGTCCCATCACTTCACAGCAAATAACAGGGGAAAAAAATGGAAGCAGTAACAGATCTTCTTAATTTGGGCTACAAAATCACTGTGTATGGTGACTGAAGCCAAGAAATTAAAAGAGGCTTTTTCCTTGCAAGGAAAGCAATGACAAACCTAGACATCATATTAAAAAACAGCCACATCACTTTGCCAAAAAAAGGTGCATATGGTCAAGCTCCGGTTTTCCCAGTAGCAATGTATGGATGTGAGAGCTGGACCTTAAAAAAGACTGAATGCCAAAGTATTGATGCTTTCATTGTGGTGCTGGAGCAGACTCTTTAGAGTCCATTGGGCTACAAGAAGGTTAAAGTAGTCAATCATAAAGGAAATCAACCCTGAATATTCATTGGAAGGACCGATGCTGAGCTGAAGTTCCAATACTTTGGCCACCTGATGCATAGAGCTGATTCATTAGAAAAGACCCTCACGCTGGGAAAGATTGAAGGCAAAAGGAGAGGGGCACAGCAGAGGATGAGAGGGTTAGATAGCATCACCGTTTCAATGAAAATGAATTTGAGCAAACTCCAGGTGATAGTGAAGGACAGGGAAACCTGGTCTGCTGCCATCAATGGGGTCACAACGAGCTGGACACGACTAGGGAATGAGCAACAAGAGCAACAACTAGCATAAGAATTGCATGTTATTTGGAATTCTAGTAAATGGAAGATGGCATATATATATGTGTGTGTTTGTGTGTATGTACATATACTCCATATATGTGTGCATATATAGTTACCATTGCATTAGAGTTTATTTATTTCTTGAAAAACATAGGAATGTATTGCAAAATTAAACTTTAGACATTTAAAAGATTATTAATACTATGCCTAAGGTCCTTTTTTCCTTGCCTTTAAAAATTTATCAATTAGAAAGCTTCCTTAGAGTTTATGTTTCTCTTTCATTGAAACCAAATATTTCTGCATTCTTAATAGTATAACAAACTCTTTCCTAATATTTTCTTTTGGATTATGTGGTATTTTTTTGTGATAAATACAACAGATCCTGAAAATAATGATACTTCCCCTAATTGTTATAGTTTTTATTTTTTCTATAGTCATATAAAAGTAGGTGGATAATTCATTTGATCAGATCAATGACTGGAAGTTGCAATTGTATATTCTAACCTTGCATCTGGTTCAGTCCTAGTTGACCCTATCAGGTATTCATCTGATACAGCTTCCTCGAGTTGCCTTCTCATTTGTCTTTCTTTAGTTAACTCTCTTGTCTAAACAAACAAGGCACATGAAAACAGATCTTTCTCAGGCTGTTCTATGAACAAGGATGTTTTCTCACTCTTTTAGTTCTGTTTACAACCTCAAATCATAAAAACATATAAAGTTCTTTCCTTATGGAGCTTAATCCCTAATGTTATGAATGAGCAGCCCCGTCTCATAGAATTAAACACTGTGTCTATAATTGCACAGGTAGCTAGTCATAAAGCTGGGAATGAAATGCAGTATAATGCACAGGAAAGAGTATTGATTTTGGGAGCATGAAATTTCTGTTTACACTCTTGCTTTACCATTTTGAATCACTGGTCAGATTGATACCAACCAGAGTTCTTGGCTTTCCCCAGTCAACAGAAATTTTCCAGGAGCCAGGCAAGAAATTCAGGCAAGGCTTTATTGAGACTCCTACTGCAGGAGAGCGAAAACAAGTATCACATTCCCTTACTCACTCCATGAGCAGGGCAAGGACATTCCTTATAGGGAATGAGGGTAAGGGTGTGTCCAGGATTCAGGTCCAGAGATGGCATAGTGGTTTACTCACACCTTAGATTGTACTGAGTGCAGGAGTCATACTTAGTATCCTGTGTTTGCTCCCTATTCTTCCAAAGTGACAGTTGGGTTTTTTGGTCTTTGTGTCCATAATTTGCCCCATCTGTGGATATATGCAGTTATTTTTAGTCCCTTACATTTTCTTTGTAATTTGTAGCTATAGAAGACCTTTGTTCAGGTGGAAGCATTGTAGCATTGTAGCAACGCATTCTAAGTCCCAGCCTGCATCAAAATGATCCAGTAGTCCTCTTTGTAGCTCAGTTTTTGAAATTAAAAATAAGAAAAATAAAAATACACTTACCATAAAAGCGTGTGGTATGAGTTAGCAAAACAATGCACATATAATAGAAACCTGAATAAACATCAACATACTGATTCTCAGTACATGCTTTTTTGCCTCATCATACTGCTTTTTCTTTTTCTATATAAACTTTAAGTACTACCAGTGTTAACAGAATGCCACTTAGTATTAATATTAATTCAACCATTACCCATATTCATATCTAACTTATGGAATAATTACTCAGACATGGTGATTAATTGTTTGGTAAACATAACTTTTTTATTTAAAAAAATAAATAAAAATCTGTTTCAGTGAAATTCCAGGTAAGTTCCAGATTATTGGAAAAATTTTGTTTTCCCCACTTTCTCAATGAAAGAAAATATTCTGTTTATAACTTCATTTGAATAAATCTTATAATTTGAAATATTCAATCTCAAAAACTATATTTGAAAAAATACACATTTTTATTATGGATTTTACCAAACAAGAGGTGAAATAATGTAAACTGTTAGTACTTGGAAAGAATATAGCACAGACACACAAATGTTCTATTTTCATTTGATGATATAAAATAAAGTGAGCATTTTCAACTTCACCCTTTTAAAACTGCCTGAGGGAACTATGCTAATTGATAAATATTAATTAAAATGGAGCAGAATTATATCCCAAGTCTTATTATGGGGTATAAATAGATGGAAATTTAACTTTGCAATGTTTTTGAAGTGTTGCCATTTTAATTAGTGTGATATATTTGGGGTTGCCACTTTCCCTAGAGTCAGTAGTTTCTTATTTTCATCTATACATACTGATCACGTCTAAAAACAGGAACATATGTGGCTCTGTTTCTCATTCTTTGTCTTTTTTTATAGGGATGAAGGTAAGCAATTATTAAGAAAAAAAGGTCTAAATAATAAAGAAAATCTATAGTTCTATTAAAGATGAGACATGAAATACAGAGTAAGGTCTCCTTTTAAAATAACCCCCTTCTTTTGCCCACTTTTAACAACTAGGTGAGAGGGTAACATGTAAAAAGGCGAGAGGCCCCCAAATGTCAGGAGAAAATAAACTTCAAGTGGCAGACTTTTTTTTTTTTCCTTCTCTATACAAAATTACAAGAAGCTTCTTTTAATTCTATGTTGGTGGCACCTGGTTCTGCCTTGAGCTAACCAATGCTAAGCTCATTTCTTATGGAAATGTTTTTCTTAATCTATGTTAATGAAACTACTCATTTGCTTTGGAATCTGCATTTCTTAAAAATGGTTCTGCCTAAGACTAACCTTTTTTTTTCTTTTCTCAAACTTTGGGTCAACAATGGCTCAACAAACCAGTGTTCATGTCAATTCTTTTATGACCAGGGATGACACACCTCTAGCCATCCTACCTCAAAAATGCATATAGTGGGAGAGGGGCCTGGTGAAACTCCCTCAGCCTTGAGGTGTCTCTCTTATCTGATCAATAGCTTGCAAACAGACATAAAGCACCTTACTAAAATCTAACAAGGGGGCATTCTTTCTGATGCCTTTTGATGGCTATGTCAGAAGCTTTCTCTATCTCTCTTATACTTTAATAAAATTCTGTTATAACAAAAGCTCTAGTGGTCAAACCTGGTCTCTGGCTCTGGAATGAAATCCTCTCCTCTGGAGGTCATGAATCCTGGTGTAGCACACAGCTCGCAGCAGCAACCTTTCATATGGAGAGCATTTCTGCCTTATTTATTTAGTTTATGAGGTCAGAAATCACTCTCAGATTTTGATTAAACAATATATAATTTAAATGTATGGCTCCCCTGGTTGCTCAGCAGTTAAATATTTACCCTGACCCAAAAGCCTGGATAGACAGTCAGGATACAAGATACTGGTTAATTACATTACTTTGGAGTTCAACATCACTCAACTCTCTGAAACCCAAGCATCAGTTCAAAATCTTCTGCTTGTTCAAGTTGGCAGGAGAAAGGTACAAGTACATAAAAATAAGTAAATAAAAGTAAAATCTTGGACATGAGTAAGGAGATTCCCTGGTGGTGCAGATGGTAATGAATCCACCTGCAATACAGGAGATCCAGGTTCCACCCCTGGGTTGGGAGAAGCAAATATACTTGCCTGGAGAATTACATGGACAGAGGAGCCAAAAACATCTAGAATGGACTTCTAAGAATCACTTCCTGATTAATATCTACAGAGTGACTTCATAAGACCTCCAGTAGAGAGGCATAGGAGAACTACCAGAACTACTGACTCTGAGAACATACTATCAAAGCCATTGCTGCTACTGCTGCCCTCACTGACGTCACCAAACCTGCTAAAATTGCCATTCTACTCCCACAAAATGACTGATTGGAATGCTGCTGCAGAAACACCCAGTGCCTTCAAAACATTGCTTTTGGAGGGTAGTGGCAAAACAGCCACACGCTGGCCTCTGCAGCATTTCTGACTCATGTGAGTGCATCTGTTTTGTAGAACCAAATCTCCAGTCAGAGCTGCAGCTCTAAGGGTGTCTGGGAAATATTTAATTTAGCTTTCAAGACTACTCTAAAAGGAGATCAAAACGAGATCTGGGTATTAATTCTTCTTGTTAAGCATGTCTTTTATGTTCAACACGGTGTCAGTTTCAAAGGTTCCTCAAAAACTTCAAAGCACTCCTAGGGAAGTCAAACATGACACCAATACCACTCGTCAAAAGTCTGTATTATTTAAAAATTTTCTGTTCTCAATTTTGTCTGTTGTGGAAGATCCCTCTGCTTTAGACACTGGATGTTATGCCTTTTGCATAATATTCGAATGTATACAGAGAAATCTTTGTATCACTTCCTTGAAATGACTCCCCCCATGTTATGTTTCACAAATAGTTTTCTATTTTTTTTTTTAAGTAAGCATGCCCTCTTAGAAGATTTTTCATATGTTTACCTCAAGTTTTTATTTTCAAGTACCTACCACATGAAAGAATATACAACTACCACTGTAGGTACAGTTGAATATTTTATATCATGTAAACTTAAAGATTCTGATCTTAAGGAAAATCGATATATATTTCATCTGTAGCTTCTTTAATTTTTCCATTTTGTGTGTTGGGTTAATATCTCTGTGAATGTGAGATGATTCAAGAAAAGAAAGATACTTTTGAGGACTTGATTTTTCAGGGCAAATAGGAGCAATTTTGTTCAGCTCTACAAGACTTTGAAGTACAAGGTGTTGCTTTGCTTAGTAATGACAGTTGCAATAGCAAGTGCTGAGTTCACCACAACTTGTCCTGGAAATTGCAGGCTCTTCTCTGGGAACTTCTCTGCACAAATCATTGACTTTCTGCCATCTCACAAAGTCATCTGCTATTCTTGTGTAGATTGCACTCCTGATCATTTTCCAAAATAGAGATCTACCAAGAACAGTGTCCAACACAGAACGATTATAATCAAGAAAATGAGGATTCTTCAGGGGTATGGACTTTTCTCAAGGATGCTGGCAAATGGAAGAGAACAGAAAAATTTCTTATATTATGTATATGAATAAATAAGAATGATATGTATGTTGGCACATCCTTTCATTATTAATTCCAAGAGCAAAGAGATTATTCTGGGAGTCAGAACAATCTGGGAAATTAATTTCAACCTTAGCTCTGCCACTCCATCTCAGTTCCTGGCACCTCTCCCTTTCCAGATGTACATGCCAGAAGCCATAGTTATCCTTGAATTCTTTCTGTCTTTACAGCCCACATTCAATCCACTAAGAGGCTATGCCTTCAAAATAGATCCAATATCTGATCATGCTGAAACTTCAACCCTGGTCTTTGTCCTTAAAATTTCTTGCTGATTGTAATGTAAGAAATTGCTAACTAATCGTGCTTCCATTCTTGCTTCTCCCACCAAACATACTAACCAGGTGATTCTTGTGAAACTTAAGTAGGGTCATTTCACTCTTTGGCTCAGTGTTTACTTTATGGTCCTGCTAGGGTTGTTATAAAAAAAAAAGTACCATAAAGTGGGTGGTTTAAATATTATATATTTATATTCTCACAGTTCTGGAGGCTCCAAAGCTAAGACCAAAGTGTTAGCAGAGTTGGTTCCTTTTGCAGGCTCTGAGATAAAATCTGCCCCGTCCTTCTAGATTCTACTGGTTTGGTACCAATATTTGCTATTTGTCTGCTTGAGAAGCATTGCCCCAATTTCTGTCTTCATCTTCATATGACAGTCTCCCTGTATGTGCTTCCATTCCCAAATTTCCCCTTTTTATAAGGGCACCAGTCATATTGAATTAGTACCATCCTAATGATCTCATCTGTAATAATCTTATTTCCAAATATATCCCTAGGTATTGGGGTTAGGATTTCAACATATGCATTTTAGAGTATACAGTTTTTTATTCCATGACATATATCAAGGCTTGTCATCTCACACAAAAAGCCAGCATCCTTACAGTGGCTTTAGCATGGCAAGTTAGTACCTGAATCTCCATTGCCTCTCTACCCTTATTCTTGAGTTAGCCACTTTGCTCATGTCACCCCCTCATCTTAAAACCATTGCACTGGCTGTTCCCTTTGCTTCCTGCAGTCTTCACTCAAATGACACATGTCCTTGCTTTTTTCAATTTTTGCTTAAATGTCACTTTGGCAGTATATTTACCCTGACCCCCTGAAATAAAGTTGAAGCTGTGCTTCCTCTCCATGAATTTCTAATACCCTTTATCCTATTCTATTTTTTTCAGGTATTACTAAACTCTAAAAAACTCTCTAAATTATAATTTACTTTAAAAAACATTGTTGACTTCTTTCTCTTCCACAAAATGTAAAATTATATTCGTTAATCTACACTAAATATAAATTACAACACCAGACACATAGAACAATATCAATATAAAGGAACTGAATGTTCTATTCATGGTCTTTTGTGAAATAAACAGTAAGTTTTGTGTCAGAATCTAATCAAGACTGATGTAGTGTGGCACTACTCTCTGTACATGGAATCTGTATGTGAACAAGAGTGATTCCCTGGCATCAAATCTGGATTTGGCATCAACATATTATTTGGAGTTGTCTCCCACAATAGACATAGAAAGATTGTTTGCANTTCTATTCATGGTCTTTTGTGAAATAAACAGTAAGTTTTGTGTCAGAATCTAATCAAGACTGATGTAGTGTGGCACTACTCTCTGTACATGGAATCTGTATGTGAACAAGAGTGATTCCCTGGCATCAAATCTGGATTTGGCATCAACATATTATTTGGAGTTGTCTCCCACAATAGACATAGAAAGATTGTTTGCAGTATGAGAGTGGATTCTATTAAGTAAGGGCATCTTTAAATGCAGGAAAATAAATGTATGTGACAAGCAGTAAAAGGTTAAATGTAATAGAAAGATCATGAAGTGAAGGCAGTGATTTTCTCTTTTATGGAACTAGATCCCAACTCATATGAGCTCTCAGTAATTATCAATTGATACAAAATCACCTGAAAAACTAGAAAAGATAGAAAAAGTAAATGAGAATTGTGGAGCTGAGTCACACTGAGAGTAGGATTATGGATGGAAGAATCATGATTCCTGCTACTGCAGTATCTGAAAATGGTGTATTTTCTTTCCATCCATGTTTAATTGAGTTACTCTATGAGGTTCCTAAATACCTGTCAATAAATTGATCTCACATTTCTTTTTAAATTTAAGGTAACCAGAATTATTTTCTATTGATTTTTTAAAATTAATTTTTAATTTTTAAATTTTGTATTAAAGACTTTAAGCACAGAGAAAATAATATAAAAGCCCACACTGCTTCTTAAGCTTCACTGTCTCCTACTGAATTTACCTTTATTCATGGGCTTCACTGATGGATCATATGATAAAAATTCCATCAGCAATTTAGTTTTTATATAACATTCATATATATAATATATATAATTTATAAATATAATTTATCTATACTTACATCAGTAATTCAGAATTTGAAGTTGATTATTTTTCCTTAAGCACCTTGATGATTACAGTATATTCTTGTCTCTATTATTATTGGAATTTTGTGGTTAGTCTTACTTTTTTTTCTAAATAAAATGTCTTGGCTTTCTTGTCATTGTTAATATTTTTTTTTTCAATTTCAGTAGGGCTCTATATAGTCTAGATATCTCAGATACTTTAGATTCACTTGTGTTGCTCAGAAAATCATGCATGTAAAATTTGAGAATTTATGTTTATTAATTATTAATTCTGAAAATTTTTCAGAATTGTATCTTTCAAGATCTCATATCCCATTCTTTCTCATTGTAATGCCAGTTGTATACTTTGTGTAAAATAGCTTATCATCTACTCTATATTAACTTAGCATTTATTTTCCATTTTCTGTGGA
Source organism: Neotragus moschatus (assembly GCA_006410615.1). Classification (NCBI taxonomy): domain Eukaryota; kingdom Metazoa; phylum Chordata; class Mammalia; order Artiodactyla; family Bovidae; genus Neotragus; species Neotragus moschatus. The sequence goes on from SJYA01001729.1 coordinate 494,712, forward strand.
TATATTTTCTTTTCTAAAACTGTTTCCTTTTCAAATTTCCCCATTACTTTTTCTCACACTGTAGTTCTTTTTCTTATGGTAGCAATTATCTTTTAAAAGTATTTTATAATACAACTTTTAATATTCATATTTTATGCTTTTTATGATTGCCACTTTATTATTTGAAGATCTTAAGGCTATGGTTTTTCCAGTAGTCATGTATGGATGTGAGAATTGAACTGTGAAGAAGGCTGAGCGCCTAAGAATTGATGCTTTTCAACTGTGGTTTTAGAAGACTCCTGAGAGTCCTTTGGACTGCAAGGAGATCCACACAGTTCATTCTGAAGGAGATTGGCCCTGGAATTTANTGAAGATCTTAAGGCTATGGTTTTTCCAGTAGTCATGTATGGATGTGAGAATTGAACTGTGAAGAAGGCTGAGCGCCTAAGAATTGATGCTTTTCAACTGTGGTTTTAGAAGACTCCTGAGAGTCCTTTGGACTGCAAGGAGATCCACACAGTCCATTCTGAAGGAGATTGGCCCTGGAATTTATTTGGAAGGAATGATGCTAAAGCTGAAACTCCAGTACTTTGGCCACCTCATGCGAAGAGTTGACTCACTGGAAAAGACTCTGATGCTGGGAGGGATTGGGAGCAGGAGAAGAAGGGGACAACAGAGGATGAGATGGCTGGATGGCATCACAGACTCGATGGGTCTGAGTCTGAGTGAACTCCGGGAGTTGGTGATGAACAGGGAGGCCTGGCGTGCTGCGATTCATGGGGTCGCAAAGAGTCAGACACGACTGAGCAACTGAACTGAACTGAACTGAGAGCTTTGATCCCGCAGTCTACTATGCCTGACTCTTAATCATAGCAAATTATATCCTCATGTCATTTGTGATTTTGTGCTGTGACCTTATGCTTTGGAGAGTAGTGGAAGATGTGTATCCAACCTGGACTTAGTTACTGAAGCATCTTTCCTGATAGGTTATATGCTTGCTTCTTAAAAAACACCTTGGTAATATTATCTACCTGTGACAAATCATTGTGCTCATTCTCATCTATAAGATTTGTTGGATCTATGTGTGTATTATAAAATCATTTTTAAACCAGATGAAAATACAAGCCATAGAATAATATATTTGAGGAGAAACTTTCTTTTTCCTGTGAGAGTCTGGGCAGAGACAGACAAGCTTCCTTGAAGGACGGATTTCTTCACATTTCCCCATTTCTATCTGATAACAATCCAGCTTTGCTAAGATGTCTCTTTGCTAAGATGTTCCAACTCTCTACCCCATACTTTTCAGGTAGCCCAAAACCCTTAGTTTGCTAAGACACATAATTCCCTCCACTCAGCTTTTCAGGACAGCCACAGAGTACGTGTATACTTAGACATGAGACCTTTAAATCAGTTCTTCAGTTATTGTTGTTGCTTTGCATATAATTTCTCTTCTTAAAGATCATAACTATATAATGGTATATTTCCCAGTGTTTTTCACTCAGTCTTAGTTTCCCATCATGCTCGTTTTTGTCTTGAGAATATTCTGAAATTCCCAGTGAAAAACACTGGGAAATATACCATTATATAGTTATGATCGTTAAGAAGAGAAATTATATGCAAAGCAACAACAATAACTGAAGAACTGATTAAAGGTCTCATGTCTTGAGAATATGCAGAACTTAACATCAATGTCTCAGAGAAGGCAATGGCACCCCGCTGTAGTACTCTTGCCTGGAAAATCCCATGGACAGAGGAGCCTGGTAGGCTGCAGTCCATGGGGTCGCTAAGAGTCGGACACGACTGAGCGACTTCACTTTCACTTCTCACTTTCATGCATTGGAGAAGGAAATGGCAAGCCAGTCCAGTGTTCTTGCCTGGAGAATCCCAGGGACAGGGGAGCCTGGTGGGCTGCCGTCTCTGAGGCTGCACAGAGTCGGACACGACTGAAGCGACTTAGCAGCAGCAGCAGCAACATCAATGTCTGGTTCTAGTGAGGAATATATTTACCCTTTCCTTTTCAAATTTTACCCAAGTAAATAATAGTTTAGAGAAATAAAACTACCTAATGAGTTGGCTTTTCTTTTTAATATGCAGAAATAAACTAATTTAATGCCTTTTAGTTTTGTTTTTTTCCTGTAGATCTAATTGAACTCACTGTTAACCAACATCTGAAACAGCCTGTCCTCCTCTTGAAGTCTGAAATGCAAGCTGGAGTGGACATAATTTATGGCAAAACCACACAAGCATCCTTCTGTGCAGGTAAGACTCTAGTTACAGTTTGGCTAACAACAGATGGCATTATTTTAACAAAGAGAAATGCTGAGTGAGACACTGATCCCCTCTCAAGAGCAGTGACAGACTGAGCTTCTTGGCTTAAATGAGACCCTGGTGATTGGAATTCATAAATCTGGACAGGAGAGAAACTTGTCTACTGCCAAGTGCATAAAATACCTTTAATTACAGTCACATTGCTAAAGGTTAAATAAGTTCTGTGTAAGTAAAACTGAAAAGAGAAATAATTATTTTTAAAAAGCTATTTGATTATCACTATTTCTATCTCAACAGTGTGAAAATCCTGTGATAAAAATGCAGAAATAAACAACAATATATATATTAAAGTTGAGAAAAAAATTTATTTTAAAAACATATATTAAAGTTGAGGAAAAAAATTTATTTTAAACACATTTTATTCTTTTGGTTAGTGCTTTTGCCTCTACCTTTAATATCTGGCTCCATCTTGATTGCCATTTCTTCTTGTCCAACTTTTCGTAACCCTTTGGACTGTAGCACACCAGGCTCCTCTGTGCATGGATTCTCCAGGCAAGAATATTGGAATGGGTTACCATTTCCTTCTCCAGGGGATTTTCCAAATCCAGGGATCAAACCCACATCTCCTGTGTCTCCTGGACTGCAGGCAGATTCTTTAGCTACTGAGACATCAGGAAGGCCCTGAGGAAAAATAAAAATTGATTTTAAACACTTTTTTTTTTTCAGTTAGTGCTTTCAAAAGCACCTTTCAAAAGGCTCTTTTAAAACCTACCTTTCAAATCTGACTCCTATTTTTTTCCAGGCCACTTCTCTCATAGCTCAGTTGGTAAAAATCAGCCTGCAGTACAAGAGTCCCCCATTTGATTCCTGGGTAGGGAAGATCCACTGAAGAAGAGATAGGCTACCCACACCAGTATTCTTGGACGTCTCTTGTGACTCANTGACTCCTATTTTTTTCCAGGCCACTTCTCTCATAGCTCAGTTGGTAAAAATCAGCCTGCAGTACAAGAGTCCCCCATTTGATTCCTGGGTAGGGAAGATCCACTGAAGAAGAGATAGGCTACCCACACCAGTATTCTTGGACGTCTCTTGTGACTCAGCTGGTAAAGAATCTACCTGAAATGTGAGGGACCTGGGTTTGATCCCTGGGTTGGGAAGATACCCTGGAGAAGGAAAAGGCTAACCCCTCCATTATTCTGGCATGGGAGAATTCAATGGACTGTATAGCCCATAGAGTAGCATAGAGTCAGACAAGCCTGAGCGACTTTCATTTTACTTGATCCAGGCCATGGCCATTTTCTGGCTTCCCAGGTGGCACTAGTGGTAAAGAACCTGCCTGCCAATGCAGGAGACAAGAGATCCAGGCTCAATTCTTGAGTCAGGAAGATCCCCTGGAGGAGGGCATTGCAACCCACTCCAGTATTTTTGCTTGGAGAATCCCATGGACGGAGGAGCCTGGCAGGCTATGGTCCATAGGATAACAGAGTCAGACACGACTGAAGCTACTTAGCACACACACAGCACACACATGGCCATTTCTCACCACCACCATTGCAAAAGCTTCCCACTGCAATCCTTGCAAGCACCATTCTTTAGAGTCTATTTTCAGTAGACAACCTTTTATTTTTTCAAACTTGCCTGTAATAGAAGAATATTAAAAAACCACCTCATATCCATCACAAGCCTTCAAGAATTACCAACATTTTGACAATCATGTTTCTACTAACCCATCCTTCCTCATTTCCCAGTCCTCTAATAATTCCTTTAAACTTGAAGTCAGATCAAGTTACTTTTTTGCTCACAACTTTCTAAGGGTTTCTGAACTCAGAAAAAGGAGAAGCTCTAACATATTTAATGGTCCATATTGCTTCTATAATTTTCTGTCACTGGCTCTCTACCATCTCATAACTCTGCTCACCCCACACTGGCCACTGGCTCCTTTGTTGCTGTTGAAACATTTTGGCCTGCTTCCACCTTAGAAATTGGCACTTTTCGTTCATTTTGCTTAAAACTGTCTCTCCTCTCCCACCTCCTTCCGCTTATATAGACAGACGCCTCCCTCAACTCTTTCAAGCCTCTGCTAAATGTAGTTTTTAAGTGAGGGATTTTCTGGGAATTCTATTTAAAATCGCAATCCACCCCAAACCACCTGCAAGCATCCCTTATCTCCCTTGCCTGCTTTACTTTTCATCTTGTGCTATTTTGTTCCCTAATGAAGTGTCTGTGCAGATACACACCTACTCTGGTGTATAAGCATACTCTATAAATAGTTTTTTAATATTAACATTGACTATATATTGCAAAGTCTTGAGTGAAGTTGAAATGCTAAGCATGTTTTAATCACTGACATAGCATGCTATTTTTGTATATTCTTAAAACTCTTTGAAAAGGCAGCTGTATTGCCACCTAAGAGATAAGTCATGCCTTCCCTACTGCTTTCAGACCTGTTATTGACAGCATTACAGATGTCCTGAAAAAATGACTTCTTATAAGTGCAGTAGTTTTTTCAGTTACTATCACCAAAATCTATGGTAGGAGGAAAGCATTATGTGACAGTAAATATTTAACAACCGGCACTTTGTGTGTGTGTTTTGGGGGGTGAGGGGTGAGGGGGATTCAAAGAATTAATTAATACCTTGTTAATTTCAATTTCAGAAGTATTTATGCATACCACCACCACGGCCAATTTTGAGCTACCAACTTAAAGCCCCGGAACATGGATTTGAGAAGAGATGTATGACAGGGTACCATTTCAGAACATATCCTTCATGTATAACTGATATGTACAAGGAACTTCAAGAATCGAGAAGAAGTATCAGCAAATGATGGCTACAGGCCAAATATGGCTTGTCATTTACTTTTGTAAATAATGTTTGTTAAACAATGCCATACCCACTTATCCATGAATTGTCCATGGGGAGGTTCTCATGAGTACCTGTGACAGAGATTGTGTTGCCCACAAAGCCTAAAATATTTACTCTGGCCCTTTACTGAAAACATTTGCCAACCACTGGGGTAGATTATAGTAAAATATAGTAAAGTCACTAAGTATTGGTGAGTTTGATTATATTTGTTTTTAATACAGTTTGTTGAATTAGTTTTATATATTTTAATTTTTAGTAATGACTATGTTTAGGGATTTCTCAATAGCTAAGTTGGTAAAAAAATCTGCCTGCAGTGCAGGAAACCCCAGTTCAATTACTGGGTTGAGAAGATATGCTAGAGAAAGGATAGCCTACCCACTCCAGTATTCTTGGGCTTCCCTTGTGGATCAGCTGGTAAAGAATCCACCTGAGGGACTTCCCTGGTGGTCCAGTGGCTGAGACTCCAAGCTCCCAATGAAGGGGCCAGGGTTCAATCCCTGGTCAGGGAACTAGATCCCATGTACCACAACTAAGACCTTGTACAGCCAAATCATATATAAATAAAATTTAAAAAAAAAGAATCCACCTGCAATGAGGGAGACCTGGATTTGATCCCTGGACTGGGAAGATCCCATAGAGAAGGAAAAGACTACCCACTCCAGTATTCTGGCCTGGAGAATTCAAAGAGCTGTATAGTCCATGGGGTCACAAAAAGTCAGATACAACTGGATGGCTTTCACTTTCACTTTTCATGGTTATTCACAAAATTTTTGAAAATGGCTCTTATAAGACAGTACAAAGTAGATCCAACACAGAACTTGGAAAAGAGANTGGCCTGGAGAATTCAAAGAGCTGTATAGTCCATGGGGTCACAAAAAGTCAGATACAACTGGATGGCTTTCACTTTCACTTTTCATGTTTATTCACAAAATTTTTGAAAATGGCTCTTATAAGACAGTACAAAGTAGATCCAACACAGAACTTGGAAAAGAGATTTCTTACACCTCTCTGAAGGCAGGAGAAGAAGGGGACAACAGAGAATGAGATGGTTGGATGGCATCATTGACTCAATGGACATGAGTTTGAGCAAACTCTGGGAGGTGGTGAAAGATGGGGAAGCCTGGTATGCTTCAGTCCATGGGGTCACAGAGTTGGATATGACTGAGCAACTGAACAACAACAACCTTAGCAATTAATATTTGCTAACCCCATTGTACTTTTGATTAACTCAGTATAATTATAAAAAAAACAAATTGCTAGAAAGACACATGTCTATAAATGTATTAATTTGATTATTTCACAATATATTTCTATTAAAATATTTTTAGAAATCATTTAATTAGTCATTGAATATTTTTGGACACCCACTAAGGCAAGAATCTCCAACCTCCAGGGTTGCACAGGAGGTGAGTGGTGGGTGAGGGAATGAGCCTTAATCTGTCTCTCCACACTGCTCTCCTTATCTCTCACATTATTACCTGAACCATCCCCTCTCTACCCCAGCTGTGGAAAAATTACTTTCTTAGAAACTGGTCCCTGGCTCCAGAAGGGTTTTGGACTACTACACTAAGAGATTTAGCAGTGAATAAAATAAGTAGGTTGTGCTAGTGATAAAGAACCTGCCTGCCAATGTAGGAGACATAAGAGACACGGGTTCAGTTGCTGAGTTGGGAAGAGTCCCTGAAAGAGGGTATGGCAACCCACTCTAGTATTCTTGCCTGGAGAATCCCTTGGACAGAGGAATCTGGTAGGGCTCCAGCCCATAGGGTTGCAAGGAGGCAACTTAACACACAAACAAGGAGATAATACTTAGACTGAGGATGACTTTTGAGTGGAATGAGATATGTGAAAAATGTGGGAATAGAGTAATTCAACCAGAGGTAATGGCAAGTGCAAAGGGCTGAGATAGGAACCACTTAAATGTGTTCAAGTGACAGAGAAGAAGGCATAGTGATTCAGGTATGATAACTGACAAGATTGAGAAAAGAGAAATCTAAAGAGTAAATGGAGGCTTTACAAGCAATGAGTTTTACATATTTTCCTAGTATAATAAAAAATGACTGGAAAGGTTTAAAGCTGGGCTGTAACACAATCTGATATGAGTTTTCCTGGCTGTGTGGAGAAGGGGCAGTGCAGGGCAAAAGTGATGTCAGGGAGACAATGTTAAGAAGTCTGTTAGGCAGAAAAGAGTGATTTGGAATAAAGTTATTAAAGGGGAATAGTAGAGAAATGACCAGATTCATGTTATATCAGATATATTTTAAAAGTCAGTTAAAAAGTCATATTAAAAAATATATTCTGCCCTCTGATTTGCTAAATGATCCTATTATTGTGTCACTAAACAATACTTTGTTAGACTCTTAACTGCACAGTTGAAATCAAGTCTTATCATTGCTTTTTGTTCCCCTAATTCATGCCTCATCTGGCCCTGCTCACTAGCTCCTGCTCTTGGTAAATTCTTCTCTGACAATGTCTCTTCTTAGGCCAATTCTAGACAAAACCCAGCAATGTGACTTGTTTGCATAGAACACAAATATGTAACTGAAATTACACTACAGAGGAAAATCCCCAGCTGGCTTTTGGGGCTACAATATAAGAACAAAGGGAAGGAAGCTCTCTATTTATATAATTGTAATGCTAATTTCTGGAGGCAAATCTAATTTATTGAAGGAAGTCTTAGATGATGAATATGTAGCCTACATTTTTCTCTTTCCTCACAAAGAAGTTGTTGTGTTATTAATATTATTCCTATTAGTTCAGTCGCTCAATCATTTCCCACTCTTTGCGACCCCATGAATCGCAGCACACCAGGCCTCCCTGTCCATCACCAGCTTCCGGTGTTCACTCAGACTCATGTTCGAGTCAGTGATGCCATCCAGCCATCTCATCCTCTGTCGTCCCCTTCTCCTCCCACCCTCAACCTCTCCCAGCATCAGAGTCTTCTCCAATGAGTCAACTCTTCGCATGAGGTGGCCAAAGTACTGGAGGTACAGCTTTAGCATCATTCCGTCCAAAGAAATCCCAGGGCTGATCTCCTTCTGAATGGACTGGCTGGATCTCCTTGCAGTCCAAGGGACTCTCAAGAGTCTTCTCCAACACCACAGTTCAAAAGTATCAATTCTTCGGCGCTCAGCCTTCTTCACAGTCCAACTCTCACATCCATACATGACCACTGGAAAAACCATAGCCTTGACTAGACGGACCTTCGTTGGCAAAGTAATGTCTCTGTTTTTCAATATGCTATCTAGGTAGGTCATAAGTTTCCTTCCAAGGAGTAAGTGTCTTTTAATTTCATGGCTGCAGTCACCATCTGCAGTGATTTTGAAGCCCCCCTTCCCCCCCAAAAAAAGTCTGACACTGTTTCCAATGTTTTCCCATCTATTTCCCGTGAAGTGATGGGACCAGATGCCATGATCTTCATTTTCTGAATGTTGAGCTTTAAGTCAACTTTTTCACTCTCCACTTTCACTTTCATCAAGAGGCTTTTTAGTTCCTCTTCACTTTCTGCCATAAGAGTGGTGTCATCTGCATACCTGAAGTTATTGATATTTCTCCCAGCAATCATGATTCCAGCTTGTGCTTCTTCCAGCCCAGTGTTTCTGTGGCTTAAACTCAGGGAAACAGAGAACAGTTCTTTCTTTCTTTAATCCTGTTGGTTATTTCTGTAACACTACAGTGCATGCACAGGCATTTAATTTATAAACATTTCCTAACCCTCTGTCACTCAACTGCAGCAACCAAATATTTGAGCGTGCACAGTGAACACTTTACGAGTGCTACGAGTGAAGTAAATTTTAGTGGATATCCTCCAGGGCCTCATTTACTCTTGTGTCTTCTTTTCCCAGTCATCACTGACTGATCCACCCTACCCAACACCATGTCACAGAATGGATCCAGGTCAGCCTGGAGTGCTGCAGTCCATGGGGTCGCAGAGTCAGACACGACTGAGCAACTGAACTGAACTGAACTGAGTTCACCAGTTAGGTGGTTTGATTCTAGTTTTGATGCTTTCTAGCTTTTTAAACTTGTTAGACTGTCACTTCCTCATATTCCTCTTTACAAGTTTGTCATGTAATAAAGGAATAAAGGTCATGTGGTGCTAGGTAAATAACAAATATGTGTATATTTGTTTTCAGGTAAAAAATGTGGCAAAATAAGAAGCGTGTAAATCCTGTATAAAAATACTGACAGCTGAATATCTTCACGAAAATAAGAAATATAATGCATTCTGAGATAAAATGGAAGAAAAATCTACAGTAATATGTTCAGAGAATGGAAAGAATTTTAGTTCTCTTTGTACCAATGGATCTTGACTATAATTTCCATTTCAATTCCACTCTACAAGTAAGTTTTTTTTTTTTTTTTTCAATTTTTTAAACAGAATCCCAGCAAGGGAAATTCCCCATGGCTCTACTCAGTTGTGAAGATATTGAGTCCTTGGAGCCCTATTCTACCTAATAAGGAGGCTACTCAACCACATGTAGCACCTGAGTACTTGTGGTTATTGAAACTGAAGGTCAAATATTTGTTCAAACATTTATACTGAAGTATAAATGATATATGTGTCAGGCGAGTGTATGCTTCTCGGTTCTTGTCTCGTCACAACAATGATTTGGAGCGACCGATATTAAAGCCTTCATCACAGCTCTTGGGTCTTGAACAAACTGTGTCATAGCTCTTAGACAAATCAATGTTACAGCTCTATTTTATTTAGAAGATAGCAGGAGAATCCATTCTCGAAGAAGAGAAGAGAGTGGAGAGCATGCCAGCGTGCACGTGAGGGAGGGCGGTGGGGTAGAGAGACAGAAAGAGAGAGAAAGAGCGTATGCACGCAAGAGAGAGAGGAGAGAGCGAGTCACTTCTTTTATATGTTTTCCTCCCCCTGGGCCTGCCCTATGCAAATTGGGCTCAGCCAGGAGTGCTGTTCTACCTGAAGTCCTCACTCCAGGCTGGGACCTTTGACATTCCTTTGTTCTATTTTCATTGGCTTTTCCCTTCCTTGTCTTTTAGCCACCACCATTTTGGACTCCTTTTCCCTATTCTAACTACTTAACATATGCAAACTAAAATTCTGAGTTTTAAATGTTATCTAGTTTCAATTATTTTAAACTTAACTTTAAAAATTGCTATTCAGTTCAGTAATTGGAAAACCTTAAGGTCAGAGGAACTTGAGTATAAGAATCTACTTTTTAACTGTAAATTTATGAAATCTAATTGTACATGGTTCTTAGGCTTTCTTCGTTCTTTTTTCTTATGTTCTTTGAATTGTATAATTTCAAGTTATCTGTCTTCAACTCTAAAAATTCTTTCTTCTGATCAAAAATAATTAAAATAATAGAAATAGGAGGCAGACTTGCTGTCAAGGGTGAGCAGAGAAAGAAGTGGGAAGTTGCTATTCGAAGGGTAGAAAGTTTCAGTTACACAAGATAAATTTTGAAATCTTCCCTACAACTTTAGTTAACAAAACTATATTTAAAATTAATAAAGAGGATAGATCTCTTAGGTGCTCTTACATCAGTAAGAAATATTAATGCAGATTTAAGATTCAGTTCAGTTCAGTCGCTCAGTCGTGTCCCACTCTTTGTGACCCTATGAATTGCAGCAAGCCGGGCCTCCCTGTCCATCACCAACTCCTGGAGTTCACTCAGATTCACGTCCATCGAATCAGTGATGCCATCCAGCCATCTCATCCTCTGTCGTCCCCTTCTCCTCCTGCCCCCAATCCCTCGCAGCATCAAAGTCTTTTCCAATGAGTCAACTCTTCGCATGAGGAGGCCAAAGTACTGGAGTTTCAGCTTTAGCATCATTCCTTCCAAAGAAATCTCAGGGCTGATCTCCTTCAGAATGGACTGGTTAGATATCCTTGCAGACTAAGGGACTCTCAAGAGTCTTCTCCAACACCACAGCTCAAAACACCAATTCTTCAACACTCAGCCTTCTTCACAGTCTAACTGTCACATCCATACATGACCACTGGAAAAATCATAGCCTTGACTAGACAAACCTTAGTCAGCAGAGTAATGTCTCTGCTTTTGAATATGCTATCTAGGTTGGTCATAACTTTTCTTCCAAGGAGTAAGCGTCTTTTAATTTCATGGCTTCAGTCACTATCTGCAGTGATTTTGGAGCCCAAAACAATAAAGTCTGACACTGTTTCCCCTGTTTCCCCATCTATTTCCCATGAAGTGGTGGGATCAGATACCATGATCTTCATTTTCTGAATGTTGAGCTTTAAGCCAACTTTTTCACTCTCCTCTTTCACTTTCATCAAGAGGCTTTTTAGTTCCTTTTCACTTTCTGCCATAAGGACTATAATTTACAAATAGTATTTCAGTTGAGGTGTTCTTTAAATGTAAAATGCATATCAGATTTTGAAAACTCGGTACAAAGCAATGTAAAGAGCTCTTCAGCAGTTTTTAAGATATTATTATTTATGAAAATGATCATAGTTTGAATAGTTGGGGAAAAATCAAATATAATAGTAAAATCAATTTTATCTGTTTCTTTTTACTTTTTTAAACATTGTTATTAGAAAATTTAACATTACCTTTAGACTCATATTAAATTTATTTTGGACAGCACTGCTCTGGGCTTAGTCATTCAGCCATGTCCAACAATTTGCAACCCCATGGACTGCAACCCACCAGGCTCCTCTGTCCATTCTGCCATTCCCTTCTTCAGAGAATCTTCCCAACCCAGGGATAGAATCCAGGTCTCCTGAATTGCAAGCAGATTCTTGACTGTCTGTGTGACCAGGTAAACCGATTTAATGGGATAGACATGGAATTTTATAGTACATATACTTTAATGGATTGTATTTTTGTGCCTTTTGAAATTGGACTCAGAAAGATCAACTTCTAGTTCAAGGTGGAATTAGAGTATTCTCTGTACATGTTGCATTGAATCAAACAAATTTTTTAAAATTTGAAGAAAGGTGAAGTTTATCTATTCATCCTCTTATCTAATAAAGACATCTACAGCAGTACCAACAATATTCACTCCACCTTTGTTGAAACAAACCCACTAAGAAGAAAATAATGATCTTAAAAGTTAGCTCATTTTATTTTATATCAGCAAATGATAATTTTTGGAAATATATTATTTATAATAAAATATTTAACTTTTAATTATAGTTCCTTCAATCTCAGGCAAAACTAAGAACTGATTGATTTCTTTTTTCATATAACTTTCCTTTGGTAAAGTTATTTTACTTCCATCTCTAAATCATGTATGAATGCTGTTATAATGTCCACTACAAGCAGCCACCTATTTTGCTATCAAGCATGATGCTTTCTCCCTGGACAAAATTAAATAAGCAGAGTGACAATATGCATCATTGACACATTCCTTTCACAATTTTGAGCAAGTCTGTTATCCATGTCCAATTCTAATTGTTGCTTCTTGACCTGCATACAGATTTCTCAGGAGGCATGTAAGGTGTTCTGGTATTCTCATCTCTTAAGAATTTTCCACAGTTTATTGTGATCCACACAGTCAAAGGCTTTAGCGTAGTCAATGAAGTGGACATAGATATTTCTCTCAAATTTTCTTGCTTTTTCTATGGTCCAATGGATGTTGGTAATTTGACCTCTTGGCAATTTGACAACTTCCTTGTCTTTCTAAATCCAGCTTGAACATCTGAAAGTTCTTGGTTCAAGTACAGTTGAAACTTATCTTGGAGAATTTTCAATATTACTTTGCTAGCATGTGAGATGAGTACAATTGTGCAGTAGCTTGAACAATCATTTAACCTACTGTTCAAATTTATGTCACATTTTCTTATTTATATGTAGCCCTATGACAAGCATTAATTTTAACATGTTTTGTACACTTTAAAACACTTTATTTAAGTTGAAACTGAAAACATAAAATTGGAGAGTAAGAGATATTAGAATTCTTTGGTTCCTTGATATTTACTGTCCAAATGTTCTCCAGAAAGTTTATACCAATTTCTGATCCAACCTGTTGTGTGTGGAGGTACTAAGAGAGTATAATTGTATACTTTAAATCTTCTTTTAGACTTATTTTAATTGTTAATTTATTTTTATTTATTGAAATACAGTTGACTTACAATACTATATCTTTTTCAAGTTTAAAATATAGTGATTCAACATTTTTATAAATTACATGCCATATGAAGTTATTTTAAAATATTGACTATTTTTCTTGTGCTGAGCATTATATAGTCCTTGTGACCTTAATATATATTTGCTATATTGTTTTTGGTTATATATTACACATACAATTTGAAGACATGAAGTGTTTACTTTTATATATCCTTTCTATATCTGACTTAATTCACTAAGTGTAACATCCTCCAGGTTCACTTATGTTGTCCCAAATGCAAGATTTCATTCTTCATTGTTTTATGGCTGAGTAATATTCCATTGATTACATATACCATATCTTCTTCATTCATTTATTGATGAACACTTATTTGCTTCAATATCTTGACTACTGTGAATAATCCTGTTATGAACTTTGGAATGTGTATATCTTTTCAAATTAGTATTTTCATTTTCTTCAGATAAATACCCAGGAATGGAATCCTTGTATCATATGCTTGTTCTCTTTCAATTTTTTGGGTAAATTCTATACTGTTTTCCAAAGCACCACTATGAATTTAAATTCCCAACCACCATATACTAAAATTCCTTTTCATCATGTCCTCAGCAACACTTGTTATTTCCGTTCTTTTTGGTGATGGCCATTTTGGCTTGTGTGAGGTGATATCTCATTGTGGCTTTGATTTTCATTTCCCTAATTATTTTTTAAGTCAAACATCTTTTCATGAGCCAGGTGGCCATCTCTATGTCTTTTCTGGAAAAAGAAAAGTTCATTTTTAATTGAGTTACTTGTGCTTTTTTAATATATTGAGTGCATAAATTCTTTATATTTTGGATATTAACACCTTATAAGACATATTGTTTGCAATATACTCTCTCATTCAGTAAGTTACCTTTTCATTTTGTTGTTTTCTTCACTCTGCAAAACCATTTCAGCTTGATTAGATTCCATGGTTTATTTTTATTTTGGCCTTAGGAAACTTGTCAGAAGGAATGTGTTTTCCTCTAGTTTTATGTTTCAGATGCTACATTTAAGTCTTTAACCCATTTTGAGTTTGTGTTTGTACTAATATACGTTATGACTTCCCCCTGGTGACTCAGATGGTAAAGCGTCTGCCTACAATGTGGGAGACCAGGTTCAATTCCTGGGTCATAAAGATTTCCTGGAGAAGGAAATGGCATCCCACTCCAGTATTCTTGCCTGAAAAATTCCATGGATGGAGGAACCTGGTAGGCTACAATCCATGGGGTTGCAAAGAGTTGGACACGACTGAGCGACTTCACTTTCTTTCTTTCTATAGTATAAAAAACTGTTCTAGTTTCATTCTTTACGTGTAGCTATCCCAGCAACATCTATTTCTCAAATACAAAATCTAACTTTCCACCTAAAAGAAAATTAAAAATTAAAGTCAATGTCCAAAATTAGCAGAAAGAATAAATAATAATTATCAGAGTAGACATAAATGAAATAGAGATAGAAACATAGACAAAATGATCAAAGAGAAGTTTTTTAAAAGATAAAAAGAAACTGATAAACTGTTTATCAAATTCATCAAGAAGGAAAGAGAGGGAACAAATAAATGCAATTAGACATGAAAAAGAAATTACAATTTATATGATAAAATATAATCACAAGACAATACTGCTAGCATTATACATAAACAAGTTGGGCAACATAGACAAAATGGTTAAGTTCCAAGAAACAAGTGATTTTCCAACACCAAATCAAGAAGAAATAGAAAAACTGAACCAATAGACTGCTAGTAATGAAATGGAAGAAGTTATCAAAAATCTCCCAAACAACTGAAGTCCAGGGTTAAAGAGATCCTCTGGGAATTCAACCAAATATTTAAAGAAGAGTAATTCAAGATTGGGAACTCATGTACATCTGAGGTGGAAAAAAATTAAAAATTAAAAATTAAAAAAAATAAAGAAGAGTAATACTAATCTTCTCAAATTAATTCAAAAAGTTGTAGGGGAAGCAATGTTTCCAAGCTCTTTCTACAAGGCCAGTATTAGCCTGATATGGAAACTTTGCAAAGATTAGCTATTATCACTGATAAACATAGATGCAAAAAAATCTCAAGACAACACTAGCAAAGCAAATTCAACAGTATATTAGAAGAATACAGCTTGATAAAGGAGGGCTTACTCTAGGAGCCATAAAAATGGTTCAATGTTTGCTGATCAGTCAAAGTGATATATCACACTAACAAAAAATGTAAAAGTGACACAATCATCTCATGAGATACAGAAAAAGCAATTGTCAAAATTCAACATCCATGTATGATGAAAATTCTCAATAAATTTGTTACGTAAGAAGCATACCTCAACATAATACAAGTTCTTAAAGGCAAATCCAACTGATATCT
The DNA here is from genome assembly GCA_006410615.1 of Neotragus moschatus. NCBI lineage: Eukaryota > Metazoa > Chordata > Mammalia > Artiodactyla > Bovidae > Neotragus > Neotragus moschatus. Next base: position 510,261 of record SJYA01001729.1, read on the forward strand.
TACTCAATGATAAAAAGCTGAAAGTTTTTCCTCTAAGAGGAGGAACAAGACTAGAAAGCCTACTCTTCCAATTTCTGTTCAATAGTATTGGAATTCTTAGCCACAACAACCAGACCAAAAAAAAAAAAAAATCTCAATTGGAAGAGCAGAATTTAGAATAATTAAAACTCTCACTATTCACAGCTAAATATTGTTACAATTTGCAGCTGTTCTATACAGAAAAGCTTGGAAGCTTTATTGTTTGAAATAGTAAATGAATTCAGTGAAGTTATAGGATAAACCAATAATATACAGAAATTTATTGCATTTCCATTCAGTAATAACGATTAGAGACACTAAGAAAATAACTCCATGCGCAACTGAATCATAATAATATGGCTAGAAATAAATTTGAAAGTGAAGTGGAAGTGAAAGTCTCTCACTTGTCTCTGACTCTTTGCAACTTCTCCAGGCCAGAATACTAGAGTGGGTAGCCTTTCCCTTCTTCAGGGAATCTTCCCAACCCAGGAATCCACCTGAGGTCTCCTGCATTGCAGGTGGATTCTTTACCAACTGAGCTATCAGGGAAGCCCCAGAATACTGGAATGGGTAGCCTATCCCTTCTCCAGTAGATCTTCGCATCCCAGGAATCCAATCAGGGTCTCCTGCATTACAGGTGGATTCTTTACCAACCAATCTATCAGGGAATCCCCAGAAATAAATTTAACTAAGGAGAAAAAGAGGAAAGCCTGGCACATTGTAGTGCATGGGGTCACAAAAAACTGGACACAATTTGGTGACTGAACGACAATGAGGAGAGGGACAAATGGTCCTAACATTTGTGAACCAAAATAGATCTGGAATAGCCAAAACAATGTTGAAAAGGAACAAAGCTGAAGAAAAATCAAGGTAATCTTGAGAGAGAACAAATATGCTCCATGACTTCAGACAGTATTACAAAGCTATGATAATCAAAACAGCTTGATACTGGCACAAAAACAGACACATAGAGCAATGAAATAAAAGAGACATCTCAGGAATAAATCCATATGCTTATGGTCAATTAGTCTATGACAAAGTAGGCAATAGTATATAATATGGAAAAGACATTATTTTACATCTTTACAAAGCTGATAAGCAAATAATAATGCTAGATTGATATTGTTGGTTATTAAAGATATCAAATACTTGTGGTCAAAAATTGGTTGGCTATATGAAAGTCTGTTTTAGAATTACTTTATGACCAAGTGAATGTTTTAATCAAGGTGTTTGTCTTCTTCATACATTTTATTGATTAACTCTTGGATTGTAAATATTTTTGTCTGTGGTGATTTTAATACATATACAATTTGTTAGTTCAGTATTTTGCTAAAGTTTCACAGTTGCTTTAGTAAAATTTATTCCTTCTCTTCTGTAAGTTCTAATCTTCATGAAAGGTTTATGAGATAATCGGTAAAGAATCCCTATACAATCAAATTTACTCTACCAAGTAAAAACAGAAAGGTATAAAGATACATACAATGGTCATATTTTATTACATAAGCATTGTTTGCATGATACTTTCACTTTATTTTATTTTATTTTTTTCTGTTTTCACCCTTTATTGGGAATACACAGCAATATTACAGTCTTGGATCAATAAATGAACAAATGTGGCTGATACAGGATTGAAAAGCAGGTCTGAATTCTGGGATTAAGTGGTTTTCTGGAAGTGGGTAGGAGCAAAAACAGGCTCGAGATCTTCTTAAGAGAACCACATCACTCAGCCACCAAAGGGTGTTTTGTCTCCAACTCAGTAATGGCTGGAAGGAGTGCCAGTCCTGGTCAACCATCCGTGTTCTTCATCACGGCAAATTGGAATCTCTAGTTTTTCAAATTAGTTGTAGATAGAAGAGTAAATGCCTCCAGATGACTCATAAACTGATCAGGGTGACTACTAAAGTGCCCTCCGTTTGTAAACTACCAGAATCTTCAGAGTGATTGTTGGATTGTTGGATTGTTGGAGTACAGAGCCTTTCATGTGCTCCCAGTTATTGTATAGGGCGTAGAGGCTCCTAAGCGTTAGTTCTGCTAGACCACCTCGTGCTGTCCCTCGAAGGCCGCCTGTACATTTATACAACATGCCTGTCATAGTTCCAGCTGCTACTGTGTTAAGGTCATCTTCAGCACCTCTTATTTTCTCCATGATGACACCAAATGCACTATAAGGCAAAGCCAGAGAACCTAGGGTATTAGCCCAGAGTGCCCCTTGTCTAGTCACCGTATTCAAGATCTGTACATTTCTTGGTTTGGACCAGGACATGTTCTGGGTTTCCTTCAATCCTAGCCATAGACCATTAATTGCCCCAAATGCGGCCCCTGTCATACAACATCCTCCAATGGTAAAGAAGGCCAGTTCAAATCTGCCCCGGGTTTTATTAGCTCCAGTTGGTAAAATAAACTCATCTGTATCCTGTACGAGATACCGTGGATCCACATTTAAATAAGGAGACAGAGGGTTCATGCCAATTAGCGGGACTTCAGCCAAATCCTCGTGCGAGTAGCCTGCTTCAGCCGGCTCTGAAAAAGCCGGCCAACCCCCCAGTGGTTTTGCCACAGTCCCCGCCGTCTTCCATGGTGTCCCAGCAAACTGCCCGTCTGCTTCTCCCCGCCGCCTTAGGCCGAGATAGTCTGCTCGGCTGTCCTCGGTAACAGCCAGGAGACCCGCGTTACCACCGGCTCCTTCACACGCTGACCTTCCAGGCCGAAACTTTCACTTTAAACTAGAATAAAGAAGGATGTTAACTACACAATATAAAATATTTTTTAGTATTTTTAACTTCTCATTAAAATTAGAGTTGCAGTCTAAGTTTTTTCATTTATGATATTATAAAATCCATAATACAGTTTTGGTTAAACTATTTCATAATAGTTATAATAGTTTAAACAGTCAAGTAGTTAGTCCTTATTGGAATGAAATCTACATTAGGTCCACATAATAATCTACGTAGACATAACTATTGGGCTTCCCTGATAGTTCAGTTGGTAAAGAATCCATCTACAATGTACTTTCACTTTTAATCATCTCTAGGCACTAATATTTAGAGACTGTTTGCAATAATCAATATGATTTTGCTGTAATTACAGGAAACATGTCTTTGGTTTTACATAAATTCTGTTCTTAAAGGTCAGATGCAATAAGTAAAACACCAACAAAATATAGAATTTGTAATTTCTTCTCTGAATTATAGTCTTGTTTACAATGCAAAAAATGAATTTTCCTGTAAAAATGTAAGCTTGAATACATGCAACAGAATGGGTCTTGCTTAATGCTATATATATATATATATATATATATATATATATGCCAATTATGAAGGTTGAAATGTTTTAAAAAATCAAAGGTCAGTATTCTTGCAAATTTTATTTTAGAACCTGAAAATAGTCTCAGACATAATACAATTATGTTCTACCCATCACATACTAAATTCTCATGAATAACCTGTAGTTATTTGTCCTTTCTGCCCAATTATTTAATATTCCTATAGTTATTGCTTTTATTAAGACCTTTTTTATTCTTTTATTAAGTTCTTTTGTTCTCATTATTAGAAGAAATATTGAATTGAGGTGAGGAATAGCATGCTAAGATACATGCTGAGAACCTCCAAGGGATTCTCTAGGCAAAAATACTGGAGGGGGTTGCCACATCATACCTCAGGAGAGGTGACAAGAGTACACAGAAGCAAACAGAAAAGGGCTTAATGACCCAGATAACTACGATGGTGTGGTCACTCACCTAGAGCTGGACATCCTGGGGTGTGAAGTCAAATGGGCCTTAAGAAGCATTACTCTGGATAAAGTTAGTTGAGGTGACAGAATTATAGATGAGTTATTTAAAATCCTAAAATATGATGCTGCTAACATGCTGTACTCAATATGTCAGCAAATTTGGAAAACTCAGCAGTGGTCACAGGACTGGAAAATGTCAATTTTAATTCCAATCTCAAAGAAAGGCAATGTCAAAGAATATTCAAATTACCATCCAGTTGTGCTCATTTCATATGTTAGCAAGGTTATGCTCAAAATTTTTCATACTAGACTTTAGCACTACATGAACTGAGAAATTCCAGATGTACAAGCTTTATTTAGAAAAGACAGAGGAACCAGAGATCAAATTTCCAACATCCACTGGCTCATAGAAAAAGCAAGAGAATTCCAGAAAAACATCTGTTTCATTGACTATGCTAAAGCCTTTGACTGAGTGGATCACAACGAACTGTGGAAAATTCTTAAAGAGATGGGAATACCAGACCACCTGACCTGCCTTTTGAGAAACCAGTATGGGGGTCAAGAAGCAGCAATCAGGACCAAACATAGAACAACGGACTGGTTCCAAATTGGGAAATGAGTACAGCAAGGCTGTATATTGTCACCTGTTTATTTAACTTCTATTCAGAGTACATCAAGCAAAATTCCCAGCTCAGTGAATCTCAGATTGTAACCAAAAGTGTTGGGAGAAATATCAACAACCTCTGATATGCAAATGATACCACTTTAACAGCAGAAAGTGAAGAGGAACTAGAGCCTCTTGTTGAGAGTAACAGAAAAGAGTAAAAAAGCTGGCTTGAAACTCACATTAAAAATTATAAGATCGTGACATTTGGTCTCATCACTTCATTGCAAAACAGAAGTGGGAAAAATGGAAGCAGTAACAAATTTTATTTTCTTGGGCTCCAAAATCACCATGGACAGTGACTGCACCCAAGAAATTAAAAGATGTTTGCTCCTTGGAAGTAAAAAGAAAGAATGTGAAAGTTGCTCAGTCATATCTGACTCTTTGCTACACTATGGCCTATACAGTAGCCTTTCCCTTCTTGAGGGGATCTTCCCAATCAAGGTATCCCACATTGTGGGAGGATTCTTTACCAGTTGAGCCACAAGAAAAGTCCAAGGATACTGGAGGGAGTGGCCTATCTTTTCTCCAGCAGATCTTCCTGACCTAGGAATCCAACTGGCTTTTCCTGGATTGCAGGAGGATTCTTTACCAACTGAGCTATCAGGGAATTTCCTTGGAAAGAAAGCTATAACAGATCTAGACAGCATATTAAAAAGCAGAGACATCACTTTCCTGAAAATCTCCATATAGTCAAAACTATGTTTTTTCCAGTAGTCATGTATGGATGTGAGAGTTGGACCATAAAGAAGACTGAGTGCCCAAGAATAGATATTCTCATACCGTGTTACTGGAGAAGACTCTTGAAAGTCCCTTGGACTACAAGGTGATAAAGCCATTCACTCCCAAAGCAACTCAATTCTGAATATGCATGAGAATAACTCATGCTGAAACTGAAGCTCCAATAGTTCGGCCACCTGATGCAAAGAGCCAACTCAATGGAAGAGTCTCTGATGCTGGGGAAGATTGAAGGCAAATAGAGGAGGTGGCAGAGAATGACATGGTTAGATAGCATCACTGACTCAATGGACATGAATATGAGCAAACTCTGGGAGATAGTGGAAGACAGAGGAGCCTTGAGTGTTGCAGTCCATGATGTCACAAAGAGTCAGATATTGTTTAGAGACTGAACAAGAACGACATATAGGCTCTACTGTGAAATGTTTGTATTAAGGAAAATTAGATAAAAATGTTGAATTTCATAAAAAGGTCACAAAAAAGTAAGCACTAGAAAGACTCCCACTGTATGTAAGACTTTGGTCTGTATTCTTCCTAAATCTAGGATTGGTCACAACGTTCATATTGCAATGAGAATAATCTTTTAAGAATACAAATTAGAAAAAAATAATAATAATAAAAATAAAAATTAGATTACTTTATGCATCTCCCTCCCCACAGTTAATAAAAACCCCCTAATAGTTTTCCATATCTTCTAAGACATTGTCCAAATTCCTTAACTTTACTTATTGTGAAGTTTTTCACCGGCTCATCTCTCCAACCTTATTTATCAACACTTGTAAGTAATATGTCTTCTTCTAGTTCTTTCCCTATGTGTAATATTCATTTATTAATAGTAATATTTCCTCCCCATCCTAGTCTGCCTTAAAAATTCATTCTTCAAACCATACTTGAGAGGATATTTTTCTATAAATCATGTCTTGTATCCTCAGGTCCTACTAGCATTAATTACACTTTTTTCCTTCCTGCTACCACCTTCTACCCTCATCCCTCTAATTACAATGCATTCACCATTCTTTATATTTGCCATCACAATATACTGCAAACTCTTTAAGAGCATCAATTGTGACTTATTAATCTTTGTATGTACAACATTTAGCATGATCCCTGGAATATAGTAAGCATTTAATATATATTTGTTGAATGAATTAAAAATAAATGAATAAATAAATAAATATATGTGAAAGTAACTGCTCTTAAGGACCTTGGGAAAATAAAATGAGTTTTGAAGTAATGCAAGTTGTATGAATAGCACACACAGTTTGATCTTCAATGTTCCTTTGCCACAAAATTTGATTTAATGTCAGTGAAGAAAGTAGCTATGGTGGCTTATTTCTTTGACTAAGCATTTTGTGGGCCAAAAGAAAGCAGATGTGACCATTTAGGAGGGTATTTATCTTATAAAGGGCATTAAAGCTGTAGAGAAAAGGCTATGAAATTACTCTTTTCAAAGAACACAGAAGTGAATTGATGAGGAGTTTAGTAAGTGGCAATTTTGTAGCTGGCTGTGTTCCCCCAGTTTGTCATTGTCACTGGAGAGGTTGCCAAACCACAACTCTCTCTCAGGATGAAATTAAATACGATTTGGTTAACTGAAAATGTTTAAATTCACAAATGCATAGACACATCACTAGCCCAAGTTAAAACACAAGATCAATTGCATCCTAATCATAAATTTAAAAATGTTGCTATTATTATTGTTCTAGTAAGACAGAATTTACATCATCCTGCATACTAAGCAACGCTGTCCGAAGAATAAAGTCTAGAGGTAAGAAAGTATTCTTTTTGTTTTTTTTTGCTCTAATTTTATCATCAATAAAAATTTTTAGAGAATCAAGAAGAATATCATACTCAAATATTTTTAAACAATATTGATATAAAACTAAATGTTTTATGTAAAGTATTACTATCAATATAGAAATAGAGATATGGATGAGGACTTTTGGTTCTGTTCTCTCTCCCTCTTTTTATCATTCCTAACTAGTTTCCTAACTAGTATTTTTAGCTAGAATCAATAAAGAACTAAAATGTAGTAAATGCTGAATCACATTTATCAAATTGATTTATCACATTGTTTTATTTTTCTTTTGGTTAAAGCTTCTATGATAGACATAAAGTCTCAGCATATTGCATTTTTCCTTTCTCACAAATAAGATCAGGTAAAAGAATGTTGCATTTTCTTGGGACTTCTTGCTGCCTCTTTTCTAGGAAAGGTGAATAATAACTATTCTACCTATCCATATGATAAATTGCAATGTGGAAAGATAATTTACTGAAACATTAATGTGTGTGTATTTTTTCTTGCACTTCTTTTCCCTTCCTATCAAAAAGATTGATGGACCCTTTTGGCATCCTTGCCTGTGAGAGTGGGTAGGTCTGACAGGACTCAGGGATTATGCTTATAAATGGAAGGAAATAGACAAAATAAAAATGTACTAGTTGGATATTTCAGAGACCAAGTAGGAAATTCTGTCTTCAAATTCTGTGAACAAAGAGGCCTACATGCCAGGTCCAGGACTTGATGTAAAACCACAGTTTTAGAAGTACAACAAAATTTGTGTGATACGTCCTAGAGGTGGCATCTTAATGTTTTGCTCAAGTTCATTGTGGAAGCAGCATAGCTCCTTAAACAAATCTTTTTGATGTTTCTATCTTAGACAAGATATCACTAGCAACTGTGGTGAGTTAGGAATGTATGCAGAACTTCAGGAAGGAAGAAAAGTTTCTAAAAGTTATAAAGCACAGATAACCTAATGGAATGAAAGACTATTCTAGTATCAGGGGCTTCTCAGGTGGCTCAGTGGCAAAGTATCTGCCTATTAATGCAGGAGACTCCAGAAATGTGGGTTCCATCTCTGATTCAGGAAGGTCCCCTGGAGAAGGAAATGGCAACTCACTCCAGTATTCTTGCCTGAAAAATCCCATGGAAAGAGGAGCTTGTCAGACTACAGTCTATGGGGTCTCAAAGAGATGGACATGACTGAGCAATGGGCACATTCATGTATCAAGAATGCTAAATATTGAGGAGTCATATGCTTGAGGTAACAGGGAATACTGCTAGGAAGTTTGGAATGTGTCAGGGTAAGAACAAGTTAAATTTTTACATTAGTATTGATGAAGATGGCAAAAATGCAAAGGAAACTTCTGACATAGACATTCTCCATTTCCTGTGCCATAGTTCCTATTTTAAGACTTTGTACCTATCTGCTCTCTATGAGTTTAGACCCTTCTGGATTGGGGGATCCACAGTATTTCCTGCATCACACCAAATAACTTTGTAAACAACTTAGAAATATGTTAGAACAATGCCCCAGGAACTGTATCCAGAAAACTTGTTGAACTGTCTTTAAGAGGCATATTGTCTTCTTCTTGTTGCTGTTCAGTCACCCAGTAGTGTGTGACTCTTTCTGATCACATGGATTGCAGCATATCAGGCCTCCCTGTCCCTCACCATCTCCTGGAGTTTGCCCAAGTTCATGTTCATTGCATCTGTGATGCCATCCAGCCATCTCTTCCTCTGATGCCCCTCTTCTCTTTCTGCCCTCAATCTTTCCTAGCATCAGGAATTTTTCCAATGAGTCATCTGTTCATATCAGATGACCAGAATACTGGAGCTTCAGCTTCAGTATCAGGCCTTCCATTGAATATCCGGGGTTGATCTCCCTTAAGGTTGACTGATTTGATCTGCTTGCTGCCCAAGGGAATTTCAGGAGTCTTCTCCACATCACAGTTCGAAGGCATCAGTTCTTCGGCATTCTCTCTTCTTTATGGTCCAGCTCTCACAAGCATACATAACCACTGGGAAGACCATAGCCTTGACTATACAGACTTTTGTTGACAGAGTAATGTCTTTCCTTTTAAACACACTGCCTAGGTTTTTCATAGCTTTCCTACCAAGAAGCAGTTGTCTTCTGATTTCATGGGTGCAGTCCCCAACTGCAGTGATTTTAGAGCCCAAGAAAAAGAAATCTTTCACTGTTCCCCCTTTTCCCCTCTATTTGCTATGCAGTAATGGGGCTGGATGCCATGATATTAGTTTTTTGTTTGTTTGTTTGTTTTAATATTTAGTCTTAAGCTGGCACTTTCATTTTCCTCCTTTACCCTCATCAAGAGGCTTTTCAGTTTATCTTCACTTTCTGCCATTATAGTGGTATCATCTGCATATCTGAGGCTGCTGATGTTTCTCCTACCTATTTTGATTCCAGCTTGTAGCTCATCCAGCCTAGCATTTCTCATGATGAGCTCAGCATATAGGTTAAACGAACATGGTGACAGCAAACAGCCCTGTCATACTCTTTTCTTGAACCAATCAGTTGTTCCATACAGGGTACTAACTGTTGCTTCTTGACCCACATACAGATTTCTCAGGACTCAGGTAAGATGGCTTGATATTCCCACCTCTCTAAGAGCTTTCTACAGTTTGTCATGATCCACACAGTCTAACCCAGAGTTCTAGAATATGGGTGGGGAAAATTTTTACTCTATGGACACATATGCGTAAATAAATTTAAGCAGATAAAAACATTGAAAATATGCATATGTTGTTGTGCCTGTGAGTTGTCCTGTATGAAAAACATGACANAAACAGCCCTGTCATACTCTTTTCTTGAACCAATCAGTTGTTCCATACAGGGTACTAACTGTTGCTTCTTAACCCACATACAGATTTCTCAGGACTCAGGTAAGATGGCCTGATATTCCCACCTCTCTAAGAGCTTTCTACAATTTGTCATGATCCACACAGTCTAACTCAGAGTTCTGGAATATGGGTGGGGAAAATTTTTACTCTATGGACACATATGTGTAAATAAATTTAAGCAGATAAAAACATTGAAAATATGCATATGTTTTTGTGCCTGTGAGTTGTCCTGTATGAAAAACATGATATATACAAATAAAAAATGATTAGTTTATAATTATATAGATATTTTGTTATAATTCCTCTGATTTGTTGATTTAACTGTTTTTAATGATTTCTGCTCCATTTAAAGGAATTTCAAATATAAGACCAAAAATGTAGCATCCCCAAAGCTATAGATTTTAATAAGACCAAATTATTTATTTAAGTAATTTTTAAGTCACTGTGTCCATTTGGAGCACTAGAATTTCAGAACTGAAAAAATCGGGATTCATTTTTTTCAGACATTGATATTTTCTAAACAACTAAAGAGCCATGTTCTGTTTTAAAGAATGACAAAATTATGTTGTGAGGATAATTATTAACAAATTCACCCTTGGGAATCCTAATTTTATTCAACATATATTTGTGATCAACAAACTAGGAGAAAGGAATGGAAAACCACTTTATGCAGGTCAGGAAGCAATAGTTAGAACTGGCTATGGAACAACAGACTGGTTCCAAGTAGAAAAAGGAGTACGTCTAGGCTGTATATTGTCACCCTGCTTCTTTAACTTATATGCAGAGTACATCATGAGAAACGCTGGACTGGAAGAAACACAAGCTGGAATCAAGATTGCNNNATGTGGATTACTATCTTGGAAACAAATTCTCCAGCCCTTGTCAAACTTCAGATTACAGCATCCTTGGCCAAACATAAGAGATTCTGCATTGCAATTATCCAGCCAGGACACTCTTGGATACTTGACTCTCAATGTATGAGAAAATCATGTTTCTTGTTTTAAGCTGAGATAATTAATTCTGAGGGAATTTGTCTTGCAGTAATAGATAATTAGTGGGACATGCTTCNGGCCAAACATAAGAGATTCTGCATTGCAATTATCCAGCCAGGACACTCTTGGATACTTGACTCTCAATGTATGAGAAAATCATGTTTCTTGTTTTAAGCTGAGATAATTAATTCTGAGGGAATTTGTCTTGCAGTAATAGATAATTAGTGGGACATGCTTCTTTACAGAATTGGACTGGACAGTGCCTGAGTCTGTTTCATCCAAGGTGGCTAAGCCATTATGATGCACTTAACAAAACAACAAGAAGAGATGCAAAGTGATGGTAAGCGCCGCTGACACTAAAACTTGCCCAGACATATGTCTCAGGTACTGCATTCAGTGACAATTTATTTTTGTAAATTATTATACACTTAGTGGAATTCCATGCCTAAGTATGAATACCAGAATATGTGTCATTCTGTACTGTAGCTATTGTATCTTGAACATATACTATATGCCAGTTCAGTTCAGTTCACTTCAGTTGCTCTGTCGTGTCCAACTCTTTGCGACGCCATGGACCACAGCACGCCAGAACTTCCCTATCCATCACCAACTTCCGGAGTTTACTCAAACTCATCTCCGCTGAGTCGGTGATGCCTTTCAATCATCTCATCCTCTGTCATGCCCTTCTCCTCCTGCCTTCAATCTTTCCCAGCATCAGGATTAGTATATATTCTAAATATTGGGGTTTCTCCAGTGGTTCAGCTAGTAAAGAAAGAACTTGCCTGCCAATGCAGGAGATGTGAGATGCGGGTTTTATCCCTGGATTAGGAAGATCCCCTAGAGAAGGAAAAGGTAACTCGCTTCAATATTCTTGCTTGCAGAATCCTCTGGACAGAGGTGCCTGGCAGACTACAGTCCATGGGGATGCAAAGAGTCAGACGCAACTTAGTGCACAACATGCACGTTCCAGATATCATTGCTCCAAAGACAAAACTGAGCCCCTGCATAGAAAGCTGGTTTACTTAAGGGATGTGGAAATCCAGCCAAAGTATTTCTGTTTAGAACATGCAAAATATAATCGGTATGTCGTTGTTCAGTTGCTCAGTCATGACCAACTCTTTGCAACCCCAAGGACTACAGCATATCAAGCTTCCTTGTCCATCACAAAGTCTTGAAACTTGCTCAAACTCATGTCCATTGAGTCGGTGATGCCATCCAATCATTTCATCCTGTATTGTCTCCTACCCCTTTTACTTTCAATCTTTCCAAGCATCAGGGTCTTTTTCAGTGAGTGAGTTCTTCATATCAGGTGTCCAAAGTATTGGAGTTTCAGCTTCAACATCAGTCTTTCCAATAAATATTCAGGACTGATTTCCTTTAGGATGGACTGTTTGGATCTCCTTGCAGTCCAAGGGATTCTCAAGAGTCTTCTCTAACACAACAATTCAAAAATATCAATTCTTTGGTGCTCATTCTTCTTTATGGTCCAACTCTGACATCCATACATGATTACTGGAAAAACTACAAATTTAACCAGACAGACTTTTGTCGGTGAAGTGATGCTCTGTTTTTTAACACACTGTCTAGGTTTGTCAGAGCTTTTCTTCTAACAAGCCAGCGTCTTTTAATTTCATGGCTGCAGTCACAGTCCACAGTGATTTTGGAGCCCAAGAAAATAAAGTCTGTCACTGTTTCCATTGTTTCCCCATCTATTTCCCAATGGGAAAGGATACCATGATCTTAATAATTTGAATGGTGAGTTTTAAATCAGCTTTTTCACTCTCCTCTTTCACCTTATTCAAGAGGTTCTTTAACCTATAGAGAGATATAAGAGCTATAAGAGTTTTAAAACTATAAAACTCTTAGAGGAAAATACAGGCAGAACACTCAATGACATAAATCAAAGTGAGATCAATTCTCTATGACACACCTCCTAGAGTAATGGAAATAAAAACAAAAGTAAACAAATGGTATCTGATTAAACTTAAAAGCTTTTGCAAAACAAAGGAAACTGTAAGCAAGGTGGAAATACAACTCTCAGAATGGGAGAAAATAATAGCAAATGAAACAATTGACAAAGGATTACTTTCCAAAATATACAACCAGCTCATAAAACTTAATACCAGAAAAACAAACAGTCCAATAAAAAAGTGAGAAAAAGACCTAAACAGATATTTCTCCAAAGAAGATATACAGATAGCTAACACAAGAAAATATGGTCAACATTGCTCATTATTCAGTTCAGTTCAGTTCAGTCACTCAGTCACATTTGACTCTTTGCAACCCCATGGACTGCAGCATGTCAGGTCTCCCTGTCCATCACTAGCTCCTGAAGTTTACTCAAACTCATGTTCACTGAGTTTTTATTATTAGAGAAATGTAAATCAAAACTACAATGTGATATCTCATCACACCAGTAAAAATGGTCATCATCAAAAAGTCTACAAACAATAAATGCTGGAAAGGGTGTGGAGGAAAGGGAACGCTCTTGCATTGTTGATGGAAATATAAATTGATACAGCCACTATGGAAGACAGTATTGAGATTCCTTAAAAAACTAGGAATAAAACCACCATATGACCCAGCAATCCCACTCCTAGGCATATACCCTGAGGAAACCAAAATTGGAAAAGACACATGTACCCTATTGTTCATTGCAACACTGTTTACAATAGCTAGAACATGGAAGCAACCTAGATGTTCATTGACAGATGAATGGATAAAGAAGTTGTAGTACATGTACACCATGGAATATTACTCAGCCATAAAAGGAATACAACTGAGTCAGTTCTAACGAGATGGATGAACCTAGAGCCTCTTATACAGGGTGAAGTTAAGTCAGAAAGAGAATGATAAATATTTTATTCTAATGCATATATACGGAATCTAGAAAAATAATACTGAAGAATGTATTTACAGAGCAGCAATGAAGAAACAGACTTAGAAAACAGACTTATGGCCATTGGGAGAGGGGAAGAGAGGGTGAGATGTATGAAAAGAGTAACATGGAAACTTACATTACCATATGTAAAATAGATAGCCAATGGGAATTTGTTGTATGGCTCAGGAAACTCAAACGGGCTCTGTATCAACCTAGAGGGATGGGATGGGGAGAGAGATGTGAGGGAGGTTCAAAAGGTAAGGAATACTTATAGCATATTCATGTTGAGGTTTGACAGAAAACAACACAATTTTGTAAAGCAATTATCCTTCAATTAAAAAATAAATAAATTCTTACAAAGAGGCTCTTTAGTTCCTCTTTGCTTTCTGCCATAGGTGGCATCTGTAGTTCTGAGGTTCTTGATATTTCCCCTGGCAATCTTTGATTCCTGCTTGTGCTTCATCCAGCCCAGAATTCCTCATGATGTACTCTGCATAGAAGTTAAATAAGCAGGGTGACAATATAGAGCCTTGACATATACCTTTCCCAATTTGGAACCCATCCATTGTTCCATGTCCAGTTCTAACTGTTGCTTCTTTACCTGCAAACAGGTTCCTCAGGAGGCAGGTCAGGTGGTCTGGTATTCCCATCTCTTTCAGAATTTTCCACAGTTTGTTATGATCTGCACAGTCAAAGATGTTAATGTACTCAATGAAGCAGAAGTAGATGTTTTTCTGTAATTCTCTCTCCTTTTTTTTTTTTTTTTCCTATGATTCAACAGATGTAGGAAATTTGGTCTCTGGTTCCTCTGCCTTTTCTAAATCCACCCTAACATCTGAAAGTTCTCAGTTCACATACTGTTGAAGCCTAGTAAGGAGAACTTTTAGCATTACTTTGCTAGCATGTGAAATGAGGGCTATTGAGTGCAATAATTTGTATGGAATGTACAATAGCTAGTTAAATTGAAAATTTTAATGAAAAGACTGGATCTGTGCATGTGTGTATGGGTGTGTGCATGTACAGAATCCTTTATGTACTGTGATCCATCTATCTGTTCTGTCATTTCCTATTTCCTGTGGGTGTGATGTTGCAATGTTGTAGAAACAAGAGTGATGAAGCAACATGAACAAAAGACTAGAGGTTTTATATGCCAACTATTCTCCAATTCTACCCTTCACTAGGTATATATTTTTGGGAGAATCATGAGTGTGTCTAGAAAATGTTTATTCAATAATGCTGTGATCCTTTGGTCTCTCTCTCAGAGTGTTATGGTTGAGCAGCGAAGGGTACAATTACTCATAATTCCACCTAGTATTCTGATTTCAGGGCTCCTTACTTGCCTAAAAGTAAAATGCAGTTGTTCATAAATCTCTATATTTTAAAGTATGCCTCTTTATTGTCTCTTGTGTCCGGACTATCTCCATCTTTTCTGTTTATACTCGTGTGTACTGTTTCTTTCCTCTCCTTTTTTCCACTCTCAGGAAGAATCTCATGGGGTAGAAAAGTTAACTGAATTGTGCAGATATGCTCTTCTCTACATCCTTACCCAATACAACAACAAACGCTGACATTAATCATAAACTGGATTTCTCATGCTCAGTTTTCCAGGGAAATGGGGCCATGTTCCCTGTGAGTCAATCATTATTAAAATTAAATATTCATTGTAAGTTTTCCTTATTCCTAAAACTGTGCTATGATAGTATGAAAAATCCAATTTGTCATTTGTGCAATTGTGTCTCCATCTGTGCACTGTGAGTAATGCTCCTGGTGTCTATCATGCGAATTAATGTGTTCCTGAAAACTGCTCTCAGATTTGCATTTCATGTTTACTATTTACATACACTTATACATTCCCTTGTGGCTCAGTTGGTAAAGAATCTCCCTGCAATGCAAGAGACCTGGGTTTGATCCCTCGGTTGGGAAGATCCTCTGGAGAAGGGAAAGGCTACCCACTCTAGTATTCTGGCCTGGAGAATTTCATGGACTGTATAGTCCATGGGGTCTCAAAGAGTCGGACACAACTGATCGACTTGCACTTTCAGTTTCATACATATTTTGCATAATTGCCATCATAATTTGAAAAAAGTTTTCTACACAGTTTTGCATCATATTTTCCTCATAGCCCATATTCTCTTAATTATGGTTCATTAGAAATCAATAAGATTTCTCTATTTCACATGAAGTGAATGACAACTCACCAGCTAGTGACCCAATTCTCAAGAATAAACAGTCAAACATTATAAAAAACATAATAAAAAACAAACATAATAAAAAAGTGACTATTATGATTTCTTTATAAAATAAACTAACAGAGTCTCAAAAGAAATCTGCACTGCAGATAATTATATGAATAGAAGTTAAGTAAGGGAATAACAGAGGCCAGGCTGAAGTTGTTGTTCTATCAGGCCAAAAGAGACTAAGGGAATAGTCAGTGCTCAATGGGTAGGAATCAACAAATTTGTAAATTATGCCTGAATGCCTCACATGCCTGTCTCTGACAAGAGATGACAAATATTCAATGTTGAGTTACTTTTTACTATGGAGAAATCATTCATTTGCTTGATATACTCTCCCACAAAGGGACCTTCTGTTATTTCACCTCTTCAATTTAAAAATTTATAGCGAAGTTAAATTCTATTACTTATTGTGGATGTGTACCAACTTAAACTGCCATTAATCACAAAGGCAGAGAATACAAAAGAATAATTTCAATGCTGAGTCTTTGGGGATTGAAAAGTAGGGAATCAAATGCACAACTGAAAAGAATAAGGATGAGACAATGACAAGAACAGTAGAACCATGTATTTTGAGACATTTTGTGTTAAAAGTTTTAATAAATTACTCTGTAATTCAGAGCATATGTAATTGAATTTGTAAGATATTATTTCAGGTAACAAAGGCAGAATTTGATTATGCAATGCTGTGTTAGTTCTACATCTGACACTATTGTTGGCAAATTTTTTTAACTTAATAAGAAAAATGATCTAATTGAACTTATTACTAAGCGATGTTTTCATTTAGAGTTTTCACTTTATCATTTTGTCTTACTTGATCACATTGAAATGGAAAAGTGCTTGACTGAAAGAAGCCTTGTATTATTGAACACCTGGGGTTCACCACCTGCTCTCTGTATGTTACACTTTTAAAACATGTCCACAAACTCTTTTATACTCCTCCCATCAGAAAGAGAGTTATAACCCTTCCCTTTGAAAATGGACAAGTTTTTTGATGGTTTACAGAACTAGAGAAAGGCAATGCAGTTTCTTTATTTGTTTATTGAATACTCATTGTTGAAAGTTTTACTGCCATGTAAGCATTTTATATTGTCATACTGACATGTTGTGAGGCAGCCAAGCCCAAATTAGCCAACCTTAAGAGAATACATTGAAGAATCACTTGTGGAGACATTAAGCCTGCATGAGGAAAAGGCGGTGCCTGGCCACGCTCTGCTGTGTGAGGAGCCCATCATTCTAGCTGTAGCCATATTTTATGTGAAATTGAATGAAAGAACCAAGCTATACCCACCTAATTGAGAGTTCTCAGTTCAGTTCAGTTCAGTCTCTCAGTCGTGCCCAACTCTTTGTGACCCTATGGACTGCGTCATGCCAGGCTTCCCTATCCATCACCAACTCCTGGAGTTTGCTCAAACTAAAGTCCATCGAGTCTGTGATGCCATCCAAGTATCTCATCCTCTGTTGTCCCCTTCTCCTCCCACCTTCAATCTTTCCCAGCATCAGGATCTTTTCCAATGAGTCAGCTATTTGCATCAGCTGGCCAGGTATTGCAGTTTAAACTTCAGCATCAGTCCTTCCAATGAATATTTAGGGCTGATTTTCTTTAGGATTGACTGGTTGGATCTTCTTGCAGTCCAAGGGACTCAAGAGTCTTCTCCAACACCATGGTTCAAACTCATCAATTCTTCAGCACTCAGCTTTCTTTATAGTCCAACTCTCACATCCATACATGACTACTAGAAAAACCATAGCTTTGATTAGACAGACTTTTGTTGGAAAAGTAATGTCTGATTTTTAATATGCTATTTAGGTTGGTCATAACTTCCCTTCCAAGAAGCAAACCTCTTTTAATTTCATGGCTATAGTCACCATCTGCAGTGATTTTGGAGCCCCCCAAAATAAAGTCTTTCACTGTTTCCATTGTTTCCCAATCTATTTGCCATGAAGTGATGGGACCAGATGCCATGATCTTCGTTTTCTGAATGTGGAGTTTTAAGCCAACTTTTTCACTCTCCTCTTTCACCCTCATCAAAAAGTTTTTAGATCTTCTTCACTTTCTGCCATAAATGTGGTTATCTGCATATCTNTATTTGTATATGAATACAAATTTAGCATGCTGTATGTTACTGACACCATACAACTTACAATGAATGACCAAAATATCAGAAGTTTCCAGTGAATCTAAGACAGTAGGAAATAATATTATGTTTTATTAATCAGTTGTTCAGCTCCTGGGAAAAATTAATTTGGATTTCAATGTTGTGTCATGTGGCAGTTTTACTGCTAA
The DNA here is from genome assembly GCA_006410615.1 of Neotragus moschatus. NCBI lineage: Eukaryota > Metazoa > Chordata > Mammalia > Artiodactyla > Bovidae > Neotragus > Neotragus moschatus. The sequence goes on from SJYA01001729.1 coordinate 528,443, forward strand.
AGAGCTATTAACAATAACTTAAACTTCTTTCAGAGATTTGATATATCAATTCATTATTAAGAAATAATTTATTGTCATTAAAAACTCAAAGACAAAAGTTCATTATTTCCCCAAAGCAATATAAAAATTTAAGACCTTGTTATGATTTGTTGATTGTTAATTTATTCTGTTTTTTGTTTTAGCCTCAGGAGAAAGATATGGAAACAATTGGTGTTTACTGTTCTTATTCAGATTTGATGTATGTTCATTTAATGTGATTTCAAACAAACAAAAAAATGATACAAAGTGGGCAATTCTGTTCTCAGAGTCCCTTTGCAAATCAGGCATTCACATGAAATATTATTTCTAATTTTAGGGAAAGAATCCTTTCTTATTTTCCTCAAGTTTCACATTATGCAAAAGCACTTCCTTAGAGTTAAAGAATTTTTAGAAACACTGGCTTAGAATTCAGTCCTGACATTCTGCTGCTGCTGCTAAGTCACTTCAGTCATGCCTGACTCTTAGCGACCCGATGGACTGCAACTTACCAGGCTCCTCTGTCCATGCAATTTTCCAGGCAAGAGTACTGGAGTGGTTTGCCATTGCCTTCTCTGGTCCTGACATTAACTATATGCAAAAATTTTGTTTGCCATTCTCCTCAATGTTGTATATATCCAATCTCACTTTTAAGCAATGGTTATATTCACCATGAGTATGGCCTATTGATTTCTGGTTAGAACAAAAGGGGAAGGGAGTAATGAGACGTGGCAACATAAGCTTATTTTGCAACATATTGGAATATAACATTTTGTTGTGCCTTTCTTCTCATCCTGATAAGTTCTTCAACCACATAGAATAGTGTGAGATCTGGAATTCTTTGACTTTAAGATTTTTTTAAATAATATATGCATTTCTTCTTGTCTATTCCCCTGGATAATTCCTGTGTCTTTCACTCATAAAAATAGTGAATCATATAAATAATGAAGTAATGTGGCTGCTCTCTAGAGTCACAGAAACATGGAAATGTTATAACATAGCTTCTCATTATGTTAGGTGGCAGAAAAATTGTTGCTCACCCACAGGCAAAACGCTAGTTGGTGGCCAAGCCGGATTTTGAAATTGAATTCTTTTTTCCATAAGATACTATCTTTCCCATAATATTGGTAATAAATAGGAAAGCTGTCATCTATTTGGCAAAGCATATTAAATTAAGGAAAAATAAATAAGCTTCCTACATTCTTGGAGTGGGTTCTTTTGTCTGAATCATTTGTAGTGAAAAAAGAAACTGAAAAATTAACAAGTGGGGACATTGATCCTACCTACTCTCAGTTTATTCAATAATTTTTAGTTTCTTTTAATATTTATTGAATTTTCATCATTTGTTGTAACAGAAATGCTTAAAATCATAAATTTCCATTTTTATTGATTTTTAAATGGTCTAATATTAGACACACATACACAGACATATATACATACATGCTGTATCATAAATGAATATCTATTGATGGAGATATATGTTCATTGATGAGTAATTTACAGAATTAAATTTCAATATGTATAATTTGTGCAACTGGGATATTTTATGCTTCTTAAAGTTAAATTTTAATTTTTAATCATTCTATATTAACTCTGATTTTTTTCTTTTATTAACAAACATAATGGCACTCTTGTAGATTTTTATTTCCAGGAGGGAATGAACTATATTTATTTTTCAAACATCTTGTCTCAATGATTATCTCTGTACTTCCCAAATAGCTATGTATCAAATATTTAAAGCATCAAATTGAATTCTCATACTTTTAAATACTCAGTACACAAGACTACTGATGGTTTTGAGAACTATGACTCCATGAATATCTCCATAGATTATAGACAATACCAATTTGACATGTTCTTAACATGTTTTCTTTATAAACTCATAAGCATTACCCCACACCGAAGTTTAGACATCTGGCCACATGACCTAGGGTGATTCCACAGTGAAAGTCTATGGGATTATGGATTAATTTCCTAATAGTTCCTCTGGTAACCAAGCATTCCTTGATTGGCCAATTTTGAGAAAATTACACTGAGATGACATGGGAGTTGAGATTTCTACAGGAGCTGATGGAAATCATGCAAATTCTAAAGACTCTGAAACCTTTGAGTAAGCATGCTAAGTCACTTCAGTTGTGTCTGACTCTGTGCGACCCCAGAGACAGCAGCCCACCAGGCTTCTGCGTCCCTGGGATTCTCCAGGCAAGAACACTGGAGTGGGTTGCCATTTCCTTCTCCAATGCATGAAAGTGAAAAGTGAAAGTGAAGTTGCTCAGTTGTGTCCGACTCTTAGCGACCCCATGGACTGTGGCCCACCAGGCTCCTCTGTCCATGGGATTTTCCAGGCAAGAGTATTGGAGTGGGGTGCCATTGCATTCTCCATTGCCTTGAGTAAGCATAGACCCAAGGCAATGCTGCCATTTCAGACAGCAAAATTGCCGCCATGTTGATATGTCAAATATGGAACGATTGCCTCTACCCACAAAAGAATCATCATTGTTGGAAGCTGTTGTTCCTGAGGTTACTATATTGAATTTTCAACTAGAGTTTAATTGCCCTACCTCTCTCTTGTCAGAGCTGCCAGATCTTACCAAAGCTGCTTTGCTGCTGATTTTTCAATCCAGAGGCTGTACTTTGCCAGTTTCCAGGCCAAGTATAACTTTGGAGTATTTCAGGAGTCTCTGCCTCTCATTTCTTGGGATTCAGTCCTAAGGGAAATCAACCCTGAATTTTCACTGGAAAGACTGTCACTGAAGCTGAAGCTCCACAGAAGCTGACCACCTAATGTGAAGTGCTGACTCATTGGAAAAGAACCTCAGACTGGCTGGAAAACATAAAAGGCAAAAGGAGAAAGGGATGGCAGAGGATCAGATGGTTAGATATTATCACCAAGTCAATGGACGTGAATTTGAGCAAACTCTAGGAGATAGCAGAGGACAGAGGAGCCTGACCTGCTCTAGTTCATGGGGTTGCAGAGAGTTGGGCATGACTTAGGGATGGAACAACAACACCTTCTCTGTCATTTACCAGAAGATACATTCTGTAATTCACCATGTGAAGCCCCTGGATTGTGATTATTCATCTCTAACCATTGATTCCTTTCATTGGCTCTAATTTTCACACCTGTTTCACATATCACCATCATGTTACAGTTACCTTTTGAACATTCTGCACCTACTTGTTACAATAATGGATTCTTCATATTTTAGTACCCCAAATCCCATTATATGTGTTTCAGTTCATCAAGGCTGTGGTTTTGTCCATGCCCCTGATTAACAGAGTAATTCAACTTGCTTTCCTCCTGGTAATCCACCTTTCTAAGTTCTGTAATTTTTATAACTGTGAGCCACTTTCTTTTAACCTCTTAGAACATTCATTGATTTACTGTATTATATAGAGGCATGTCTTTGTGATATTCTTTGGTTATCATACAAACATATCACTTTACGTTGCTGTTGATTGTTAATAGCTTTCACACTATTCTTCACATTTGTTAAAAAGTCTAGTGCTATGTTCTGATCATTCATAATTTATCGTCTGCTTTTTTCTGATGTACATAATGAGAGACAGGATGCACAAATGACCAGACAATATGTAATTGTCCATGGCCAGACAATATGTAAAAATAAGTCTGCCTCACAGCCTGCAGCAATCAGTTCAGGAAGCCTAATTATCTAGGCTAACCACTCTGAAAAGCCAAATGATAACCTATATAGATATTACCCACATACATCAAGGACTTGATTAATAACTGAGAGCTTTCCTAAGTTTTGCACTGCTTCCAATATAAGATCTACAGAAGAAAGCCAAATATGCACTCCCAACCTATCACGTTTAATACCCCACATCCAGTTAGCCCATTATAGCATTCCCTTGCCAACAGTCTCTAATCAGAGCATAATCAACATCATTTTTTCACTATAAAGCTGATCCATTCTTCTCACTGTCTTGAGTCTCTGTCAAATTCAGTTAATGGAGGCTGAGTTTCCTTGATATAGCAAGCTTTGAATAAATAGCCTTTGACTGTTTTGTTTGTGGTCATTACTTCCACAGTCAATACCACATTAGGACACATTCTGACATAAGAGAGAGATGAGATCATTTGGAGATTCCTTGAAAACACAGGTAGCTTCCTTTGACTGGACTCATCACTGTGGCCAATAGACATGAGTAGGTTTCATCATCCATCACTATACATCACTTTGAGCCTTAAATGTCTCATCTGAAAAAGAAAGATAAAGAAGCTACATTATAAGTCAGTTAAGTAAAATAAGTAAAACGATGATTATAATTAAATGCCATGGTGTTCCAAAATATTTCTTTTTTTCTCCACTGAAAGGTGTCTAATGCCTAGCATCACAGAAATATAGTGTTGTGCTGTCATTCCTCCAGACACAATTTCTGGTTGACAAATGTATATCTTTGCACTCCTTTTTTCTTCAATATGTTAATAAACTTACTTAGCTCATTTTTTATTGAGTGCTTGCTATATATTCGGAGAAGGCAATGGCACCCCACTCCAGTACTCTTGCCTGGAAAATCCCATGGACGGAGGAGCCTGGTAGGCTGCAGTCCATGGAGTCGCTAGGAGTCAGACACGACTGAGCGACTTCACTTTCACTTTTCACTTTCATGCATTGGAGAAAGAAATGGCAACCCACTCCAGTGTTCTTGCCTGGAGAATCCCAGGGACAGGGGAGCCTGGTGGGCTGCTGTCTATGGGGTCGCACAGAGTTGGACACAACTGAAGTGACTTAGCAATAGCTATATACCAGATTCTTTCTTGAACATGTGCTAGAGAAGATGACAGGCATGGTTCCTGCCATTGTACCGTGACAAATTTAGGTGAAAAGCTAATGCACAGACTGATATAAGTATATACAAGGGGAAATTCAAGACATTAGAAGACTTTCTATTTGTGACACCCAGTTCAAAATGGCACACTGAGAATATGTGTCATCTATGATGGAAAAAGCTCTACTATTTCTGGAAAATAATAAAGCATGCCATTTTCTTAAAAAGAAGATTAAGAGTTGAGTAATTTACTGAACAATAGGATAGATAGGATAAAATTAGTACAAGTATTGAAAAAAGAAAAGCAGCCCAAGAGAGCAAATGGTTCTAGTTGTTTGGTACCCTCTACAAGGCTATTTACATGTATGAGGTTGTTTAATCCTCAGTGAAATAGATGTAATTATTTTCATCTCATTGTTTTAAATGATGAGTCGACTCCCAGAGAAATGCTGCCTAATGTCAGACAGCTGAAAGTGGAGAAGACAGGTTATGACACTGGGTAATTTGGTTCACATCCTTGCATTTTATTGGCTCCTGATGTAAATAAAATACAAGTAGAAATCTGGCCAATTTTCTTCCAAAGAGAAGCACAAATTTCAAAATAAATAAAGAGTAGGAATTTTCATCAGGCTTCTGCTGTGGTAATTGAATAAGCATTCATGATAGTTAATAAGATAAAATTCTGGAAAAGATGTATAGATTAATTTTTTAGATTAGGAAGAGGTTTAAGTGTTTTATCCTCTATTATTAAGTCACAGGAAATCATAAAAATAATAATGGTTAATGCTCATAAGCATTTTATCACAGTAAATGTGTAGTTTTCATTATGCTAAATATCAGTATAGCCTAGGAGCTAATTATCATGGCTGTTAGTGCAGCACTACTTATAATATTACAGATATGAAAAATTTTAGTGGATACTCTTTTAGGAAGAGCTAATAATCATTATATCCAGAATACATGATGAGGAGAGGGATACAGGTCTCAAAAGATTTATCATTCTACTGATACCTTAATAAATAATCACAATATTTCCATTATTTAGGTAGATTGTGTTGAGTTATATTGTACCATCCTTTTTGGCCTATGCAGTGTTAGTATTTTAATAACTGTTAAACATTTAGAATTACCGATAATCTATATTTATTTAAACAAAAATAAGCAGATACTAGAAACCAGATTTTCTGGTTTCGGTTTTGATCTCTATCTTTTTAGTTTCTTGAATTAGATGAAATATAGCAGTGTTTTGTTTAGACAACTCTACCATTACTGAATTAATCATGTTTCTGAGTTGTTAGTGAATCTTATGTGCTGTTTATTTAACCTTCTATCAAGTCACTAACAATTTGCAGATAATAATATTCAAAATTGAGGAGCTTTAAAAAATTCAAGGATTCTGGTGGCTTAGAGGGTAAAGCGTCTGCCTGCAATGCAGGAGACCAAGGTTCAATCCCTGGGTCAGGAAGATCCCCAGGAGAAGGAAATGGCAACTCACTCCAGTACTCTTGCCTGGAAAATCCCATGGATGGAAGAGCCTTGAAGGCTATAGTCCATGGGGTCACAAAGAGTCGAACAATACTGAGTGATGACACATACATGTATTTATAGACACAAACACAGGCTTGTATTTTCTAAACATTTTAAAATGTCATTTTCATATCTTAAATATTATTCTGGATGTATCAGAAATCTTTTTTTTGCTTGTTCCTTTGTTAAATATACTTCAAGAAATCTGATTGAAATTTTTGTCTAAAGTGTTAAAACGAAGCAAATACAACTAAAGTAACTTGAAACAAGCAGGAAGTATGATAGAAAATTTCTATGATTTTAAATCCCAACTTTTGAAAATATTTGGTTATTTTTTTCATTGCAGAGAAGATGGGAGACGTACATTTTTACAAAGAGAACATGCAGACTATTATATTACAACTGCATTAGTTTTGTTTCCATAAACATCAAGAAAATAATATGATCCAAACTTAAACAACCTGAATGGAAAATAGGCAAAACCAATACAGTAATGTAAGGTAAAATAAAGTAAAAATAAAAATTAAAAAAAAAAATTTGCATCCTTGGACATTGCATATATGGTTTGGAATTATTGAAATATCATTTGCTGGATGATTAAATCAATCTCTATATTCATTCTTGTTGTTTTATCTTGAATAAATAGTCGAAAATATTTAGAACTTTCAGAAGTCCTTTTCCTTTCCACACTTTTTACAGAGATTTTCATTTCTCCTTTACCTAATTAGAAGTAAATAAATTGTTTTCATATAATTTTTCTTTGAGAGATAATTCAAAATATTTCATTACTTTACAAACATGGACAAAAATATTTATTTCTAAGTAGCTAAGAAATATGATTCTTCACAGTTGACATTTATCACAAATAAACTCAGTCCAGTTTCTTTCCCCTACTAGTAATGGTCCATTGTCTACAGAATTGCCTGTAAAATGAAGGAGACTGATAGTGTTTTGTGGCCTATGTTCTTTAAAACAGTCCATGAGTAACAAATAAATATGTATCTATTAAGATATGTACCCATACAGGAAACTGGAGTAAGCAAGGGAAAAAGATTGATAGGAGAAACACAATTACTGATAATTGCTTTTTGGAAAATAGAGAATTTTAAAATTAAAAAATTGTGTCACTCACTTCTTAGGTGTGTGTGTTCAAGAAAACAGTCTTTTAGTTTTGTGGTCTCCTTATAGTCAGCTCATAAAGTTCTAGCTACCATGACGTGTCTTGTTTGGTCTTCTGATCACTTCAAGTAGAATGTGGGGCAAATTGAATTCCTCTCTACCCACTATCTAGCTCTTAAATATACAGAGTCACTGAAGGATTCTATTTACTTATTATGAAAGTGAAAGTAGCTCAGTTGTGTCCAACTCTTTGAGACCCAATGGACTATATAGTCTGCAGAACTCTCTAGACCATAATACTGGAATGGGTAGCCTTTCCTTTCTCCAGGTGATCTTCCCAATCCAGGTCTCCTGCATTGTAGACAGATTCTTTACCAGCTGAGCCACAAGGGAAGCTCAAGAATACTGGAGTGGGCAGCCTATCCATTCTCCAGTGGATCTTCCCAAGCCAGGAGTCAAACCAGGGTCTCCTGCACTGCAGGCTAATTCTTTACCAACTGAGCTATCAGGGGAGACCCTTATTTATTATAAATATATATTATTTTTATGTATCCTAATATATTGTTATATATTATATATTATAATATTCTATAATATTTATTCTTCAATGTACCAGTCAACTGAGCCACTGTGACCACTGTTAATAATTCAAAGATGATTGACCTATCTCCCCCCACCCCATTGAACACTTTGGCTACAGACACTGTGAACAGAATCTTGTTTTTCATTCTCTCCCTGTAATAAGGAGGTGGCACTCTTCTTTGGTAGAGTCTGTGGGTGGAGATTTGTCTTTCATCTTTGCCATGTAATAATGAAGTGATATTCCTCATACTATTCATTTCACAATGGCCATGAATCCCAAACAACCATCCTCATTTTGCACAAACAAGAGCAGAGATCACTTCCACCATCTACTTGCTACTTTAGAGACTGTGTGTGGGGGTGGGGAGGGGGAGAGCTTTGTTCTTGATAATATACAAACAACATAGACTAGACTAGCACTGGAAATGTTTTATATACCCAAATTGACAATTGAGCTACAGTTTGCAAAACTTGGCTAGGAAATGCAGTTTGATCTCAAATAGGCTATCTTTTAAATTAGAAAATTCAAATAGGAATCAAAGTTTCAAGATATAGTTATAAATGTATCTAAGATATAGACCTAAATTATGTGTCAATTCAGAACCCTCCCCCAAAAAAAACACCTCAAGTTGAATTATGCAAGGAAATTGAGAGACAGCAAAAGAAATATAATAAAGCATGTTAGAATGAACAGGCAACAGTTTTAAAGAATCTATAAAAAATTATCTAGAATGGAATTATAAATACTTCTAAAAATTACAATACAGAAAATCTCAGTAAATGAACAAATAAATACATTCCAAATCAAAATTTTCAAACTGAAAAATATATACAATATACGTATCTGACTCTTTGCAACCCATGGACTTAGCCCGCCAGGCTCCTCTGTCCATGGCAATTCTCCAAAAAAGAATACTGGAGTAGGTTGCTGGGCCTATCTCCAGGGCACGTTCCCAACCCAGGGTTTGAACCCAAGTCTTCCACATTGCAGGTGGATTCTTTAACATCTGAGCCACCAGGGAAGCTCAAGAATACTGGAGTGGGTAGCCTATCCCTTCTCTAAGGGATCTCCCTAATACAGGAATTGAACTGGGATCTCCTGTACTGCAGGCAGATTCTTTAAAAACGGAGTTACCAGTGAAGCCTGAATCAGTAAATACATGAATGAAAATCATGAAAACTTTCAGTTCAGTGAAGTGGAACAAGTGAAACTCTTAAAAAAGCAGAGTCTCTCCATTGTGCCCAACTCTTTGTAACCCTATGTACTGCAGATCATCAGGTTCCTCTGTCCATGAGATTTTCCATGCAACAATACTGGAGTGGGTAGCTATTCCCTTCTTCAGGGGATCTTTTTGACTCAGGGCCTGAATCCAAGTCTCCCACATTGCAGACTGATTCTTTACTGTCTGAGCCATCAGTGGAGACCAGGATACATGTCATTTTACTCTTTCTTTAGGAAGGCAGGCCAATAAAAAGAAAAAGAAATATATTCAAATTTTACTAAAACAAACAAGCAAACAAAAAGAGAACAAAACAAAATTGGAAAACCACCCTATGATATGAACAAGTTTCAGTTCAGTTCAGTTGAGTCGCTCAGTCATGTCCGACTCTTTCCGATCCCATGAATCGGAGCACACCAAGCCTCCCTGTCCATCACCAACTCCCAGAGTTCACCCAGACTCATGTCTATTGAGTGGGTGATGCCATCCAGCCATCTCATCCTCTGTTTTCCCCTTCTCCTCCTGCCCCCAATCCCTCCCAGCATCAAGTCTTTTCCAATGAGTCAATACTTCGCATGAGGTGGCCAAAGTACTGGAGTTTCAGCTTTAGCATCATTCCTTCCAAAGAACTCCCAGGACTGATCTCCTTCAGAATGGACTGGTTGGATCTCCTTGCAGTCCAAGGGACTCTCAAGAGTCTTCTCCAACACCACAGTTCAAAAGCATCAATTCTTTGGCGTTCAGCCTTCTTTACAGTCCAACACTCACATCCGTACATGACCACAGGAAAAACTATAGCCTTGACTAGATGGACCTTTGTTAGCAAAGTAATGTCTCTGCTTTTGAATATGCTGCCTAGCTTGGTCATATCTTTTCTCCCAAGGAGTAAGTATCTTTTAATTTCATGGCTGCAGTCACTATCGGCAGTGATTTTGGAGCCCAGAAAAATAAAGTCCGCCACTGTTGCCACTGTTTCCCCATCTATTTCCCATGAAGTGATGGGATCAGATGCCATGATCTTCGTTTTCTGATTGTTGAGTTTTAAGCCAAGTTTTTCACTCTCCTCTTTCACTTTCATCAAGAGGCTTTTTAGTTCCTCTTCACTTTCTGCCATAAGGGTGGTGTCATCTGCATATCTGAGGTGATTAATATTTCTCCTGGCAATCTTGATTCCAGCTTGTGTTTCTTCCAGTCCAGTGTTTCTTATGATGTACTCTGCATATAAGTTAAATAAGCATGGTGACAATAAACATCCTTGAAGTACTCCTTTTCCTGTTTGGAACCAGTCTGTTGTTCCGTGTCCAGTTCTAACTGTTGCTTCCTGACCTGCATATAGGTTTCCCAAGAGGCAGGTCAGGTGGTCTGGTATTCCCATCTCTTTCAGAATTTTCCACAGTTTATTGTGATCCACACAGTCAAAGGCATTGGCATAGTCAATAAAGCAGAAATAGATGTTTTTTTGGAACTCTCTTGCTTTTTCTGTGTTCCAGCGGATGTTGGCAATTTGATCTCTGGTTCCTCTGCCTTTTCTAAAACCAGCTTGAACATCTGGAAGTTCANTTTTTTGATTGTTGAGTTTTAAGCCAATTTTTTCACTCTCCTCTTTCACTTTCATCAAGAGGCTTTTTAGTTCCTCTTCACTTTCTGCCATAAGGGTGGTGTCATCTGCATATCTGAGGTGATTAATATTTCTCCTGGCAATCTTGATTCCAGCTTGTGTTTCTTCCAGTCCAGTGTTTCTTATGATGTACTCTGCATATAAGTTAAATAAGCATGGTGACAATAAACATCCTTGAAGTACTCCTTTTCCTGTTTGGAACCAGTCTGTTGTTCCGTGTCCAGTTCTAACTGTTGCTTCCTGACCTGCATATAGGTTTCCCAAGAGGCAGGTCAGGTGGTCTGGTATTCCCATCTCTTTCAGAATTTTCCACAGTTTATTGTGATCCAGACAGTCAAAGGCATTGGCATAGTCAATAAAGCAGAAATAGATGTTTTTTTGGAACTCTCTTGCTTTTTCTGTGTTCCAGCGGATGTTGGCAATTTGATCTCTGGTTCCTCTGCCTCTTCTAAAACCAGCTTGATCATCAGAAAGTTCATAGTTCATGTATTGATGAAGCCTGGCTTGGAGAATTTTGAGCATTACTTTACTAGTGTGTGAGATGAGTGCAATTGTGCGGTATTTTCAGCATTCTTTGGCATTGCCTTTCTTTGAGATTGGAATGAAAACTGATCTTTTCCAGTCCTGCGGCCACTGCTGTGTTTTCCAAATTTGCTGGCATATTGAGTGCAGCACTTTCACAGCATCATTTTTCAGGATTTGAAATAGTTCCACTGGAATTCCGTCACCTCCACTAGCTTTGTTCATAGTGATTCTTTCTCAGGCCCACTTGACTTCACATTCCAGAATGTCTGGCTCTAGATGAGTGATCACACCATCGTGATTATCTGGGTCGTGAAGATCTTTTTTTGTACAGTTCTTCTGTGTATTCTTGCCAGCTCTTCTTAATATCTTCTTAGAAATACACAGTTAATTAAAAAATGATTTTTGTGTTATTTCCACAGCATATTCAATTTTGCTGATCAAATAAGGAGTTTGATTAAACAGTTGGTTTTTACTCCATTAAGATAGTCCAATAACTCAAAGAAATACATATTAGTTGCAAAGAATACATTTGATTTTGAAATATGTCTTTTGAGTCATTTTTCCCCTTTTGGAATATACAGTTGATTATGCATGAAGATCATTTCCCTAATGGGTAAGTGTTTATATTAATATTTAGTATATTTTATAAATATGATTTCAGTATTTAGAGACTAAAGGTTTGCATAGAAAATAAAAATATCTTGTGTATTTATGATATTTAAATATATTTGACATATTTATGATATTAAACTTTCATACAATTTCTGTGAAGATCCTTCACAGAAATGTGTTCTCAAAGTGTACACATTTTTATCACTGCTACCCCACCAGGATGAAGAAAGAGAATGCTACAACATTCTCTACAACCACTGTGACCTTGTTATGACTCTTGTGACTACACATTTCTTGGCCAAGTGCTATTGCTAGTGCTAAGTTGCTTTAATCATGTTCAACTCATTGTGACCCTAAGGACCATAGGCTGCTGGGTACCTCTGTCCAAGGGATTATCCAGGCAAGAATGCTGGAGTGGGTTGCCATATCCTCCTCCATGAGATCTTCCTAATCCAGGGATCAAACCCACATTTCTTACCTATCCTGCATTGGCAGGTGGGTTCTTTACCACTAGCACCAGTTTCTTCACATAAAGTAACTATTATTGATAGCCCGCCTTCATAGAATAATTTTGCTTATTTGTGTATTTCCTAAGTGAAATTGCTGTGTTTAGATCTTCTGGTTCAAGATTAGGTTTACGAGATGCAGCTATATTTCTGTTGCCTATAGCAATAATTGTGCCATTGCCAAGTGTATTGTGTTATATACCCAACATTCAGACATATATACTCTTGAAGGAGATCATTAATGTGACCAAAGATTGATCCATGGGCTAGATCTGAGGAATGAGAGAACCTTTACTGCCTTCCTTTGTCCTTGGAACGTATGTTAAACCTCCATTCCTACACTAGAAATTGTTTCAAGGACATAGCCTTGAAACAGTAAGGTGTTGAGACCATCTGAACTGAAAACATGACTAAATCCAGACAAGGCTTCTATGCAGACTTTAAAGATTCTGACAGGAGAGTATGGAGACTTATTTTTCTTGTGGTCATCCAAGACAAAGCTTGTATGTAAATATCCTTTTTTGTCAAATCTGCCTCACATCAATATAAAGCAGTTTGTCCCTTTCTTCATTCTCTCCTTGCTCTCCATGTATGGGGATCCATTTCAAATTTCACCCTGTGAATGCCAAAGGTCTCAAACAAATGCATATATACATAATGTGTTTTTCCATTTTATTGTTAACATACATTTTGTTTGTTTAGAAATACAGTTGCCTGACCATTAAGTCCAGAGCATACTAGGCTTTAAGAGAAAATGCCAAAGGAATTTTTACCAAGTGGTCAAATCAATCTCATTTTGAATTTTCATTCAAAAAATGAAGTTCGTGGCATTTGGCCCATCATTTCACACAAATAGATGGGGAAAGAATGGAAACAGTGACTGACTTTATTTTCTTGGGCTCCAAAATAACTGCAGACCATGACTGGAGCCATGAAATTAAAAGAAATTAGTTCCTTTGAAGAAAAGCTATGGAAAATCTAGGCAGCATATTAAAAATCAGAGACTTCACTCTGCCAATAAAGGCCCATATAGTCAGCGATGGTTTTTCCAGTAGTCATGTATGGATGTGAGAGTTGGACCATAACAAAGACAGAGTTCCTAAGAATTGATGCTTTTGAACTGTAGTGCTGAGGAAGACTTTTGAGGGTCCCTTGAACAGCAAGGACATCAAATCAATCCTAAAGGAAATCAACCCTGAATATTCATTGGAAGGACTGATGCTGAAGCTACTCATTCGAACATGAGTAAGCAACTAATCACACAGCACACACATATGTTTAAATAATTAATTTTTATTTATAGTATAAAAGATCTGAAGTCAGAATTTTTTTTCTCCTATAAAGTTCCAATTGACCTAACACTGTTAGGCAGTCTATATTCTGTCATTTTTGTCTTAAATTAAGTGTGAGTGTAAATGCAGGCTTATTTCTGGTCTCTGTTCTTTTACCTTTATATATTAGTGCTGAGGTGTTTTATTAATACATTTCACTATCTTTATTCCTTACTATGTAATAATATTGATGGCATTGAAAATGGTATCACCTTTAAAATTTTGTACTCTAATATTTATTGCTGTTATATATATATATATATCACATGTATAATACATAAACCAGAAATACTTTTATGTATATTTTTGAGTTCTAAAATCGTTGAAGATGGTGACTGCAGCCATGAAATTAAAAGACGCTCCTGGGTGTTCATTGGAGGCACTGACGTTGAAGCTGAAACTCCCACACTTTGGCCACCTGATGTGGAAAGCTGACTCATTTAAAAAGACCCTGATGCTGGGAAAGATTGAGGGCAGGAGGAGAAGGGGACGACAAAGGATGAGATGGTTGGATGGCATCACCGACACAATGAAAATGGGTTTGGGTGGACTCTGGGAGTTGGTGATGGACAGGGAGGCCTGGCATGCTGCTGTTCATGGGGTTGTAGAGTTGGACACAACAGAGCAAGTGAATTGAACTGAACTTAACTCCTTGGAAGAAAAGTTATGACGAACTTAGGCAGCATATTAAAAAGCAGAGACATTACTTTGCAAACAAAGGTCCACCTAGTCAAAGCTATGATTTTGCCAGTAATCATGTATGAATGTGAGAATTGGACTATAAAGAAAGCTGAGTACTGAAGAATTGATGATTTTGAACTGTGGTGTTAGAGAGGACTCTTGAGAGTCTCTTGGACTGCAAGGAGATCCATCCAGTCCATCCTCAGTTCAGTTCAGTTCAGTTCAGTTCAGTCACTCAGTCGTGTCTGACTCTTTGGGAGAGTTGCAGCACGCCAGGCCTCCCTGTCCATCACCAATTCCCAGAGTTCACTCAGACTGGCTTCCATCGAGTCAGTGATGCCATCCAGCCATCTCATCCTCTGTCGTCCCCTTCTTCTCCTGTCCCCAAACCTTCCCAGCATCAGAGTCTTTTCCAATGAGTCAACTCTTCGCATGAGGTGGCCAAAGTACTGGAGTTTCAGCTTTAGCATCATTCCTTCCAAAGAAATCCCAGGGTTGATCTCCTCTAGAATGGACTGGTTGGATCTCCTTGCATTCCAAGGGACTCTCAAGAGTCTTCTCCAACACCACAGTCCAAAGGCATCAATTCTTTGGCATTCAGCCTTCTTCACAGTCCAACTCTCACATCCATACATGACTACTGGAAAAACCATAGCCTTAGGAAATCAATTCTGAATATTCATCGGAAGGACTGATGCTGAAGCTGAAATTCCAACACTTTGGCCACCTGATGCAAAGAACTGACTCATTGGAAAAGACCCTGATGCTGGGAAAAATTGAAGTCAGGAGGAGAATTGGATGACAGAGGATGAGATGGTTGGATGCCATCACCAACTGGAGGGAAATGAGTTTGAGTAAACTCTGGGAGTTGCTGATAGACTGGGAGGCCTGGTGTGCTGCAGTCCATGGGGTCACAAAGAGTCTGACAGGACGGAGCAACTGAACTAAACTGAACTGAATTGAAATTATATGCTAGCTTAGCTAGCAAAAAGTAATTAGGACATAAAATTATAAACGTGGTACCATTTTCAATTGCATCAAAATTATTACATAGAAAGGAATAAACATAGTGTAATATGTAAAATATGTGTATATATACTGATCTTGGAATCTAGCAACTTTTCTAATTTGATTTTTATAGACTTTCTGTAGATATTTCTACATTTTCTTCAGAATAAAATAAAATACATTTTATTTTCTGTGTACAAATCTTGTACATGTTTTTCTTTCAGTACTGCTTATTTTTTAGAATCTCTAATAAAATATAATAGATGGAATGATATGAATTTTGCCTCATTCCAATTTTCACGGAAATCTCAGACTCTTCAGTANTTCTGTAGATATTTCTACATTTTCTTCAGAATAAAATAAAATACATTTTATTTTCTGTATACAAATCTTGTACATGTTTTTCTTTCAGTACTGCTTATTTTTTAGAATCTCTAATAAAATATAATAGATGGAATGATATGAATTTTGCCTCATTCCAATTTTCACGGAAATCTCAGACTATTCAGTAATAAGTTTACCCTTCAGTTCAGTTCAGTTCAGTTGCTCAGTCAGTCGTATCCAACTCTTTGCAACCCCATGAATCGCAACACGCCAGGCCTCCCTGTCCATCACCAACCCCCGGAGTTCACTCAGACTCACGCCCATCAAGTCAGTGATCCCATCCAGCCATCTCACCCTCTGTCGTCCCCTTCTCCTCCTGCTCCCAATCTCTCCCAGCATCAGAGTCTTTTCCAATGAGTCAACTCTTCGCATGAGGTGGCCAAAGTTTACCCTTAGCTGTAAAGAATTTGGTTGTTAGAATTACATAACTTTTTACTTAAGTAATATTCCTTCTTTTCTAGCTTGCTAAGAGGTTTTTTTTTTTTTTATGAATGAATGTTAAATTACATAAGTTTTGCTTTGTTTTCATCTACTGAAGTACACATTTATTTTCTTTATGAGAATTTAAAGAATTACATTGGAAGTTTATATGTTAAATCATTCACGTTTTTCAATTAGATCTAATTTTGTCCTTATGTGTGTTTTTAGAATATTTTTTTAACTTTTTTGCATATTTTACATCTATGTTGATGAATGAGATGTCTGTTTTTTTTTTTTTTCTTGTAATGTCATTGCAATCTTTTGATAGCATTTTAGTTATAGAGTAAATTGGAGAATGTTTCTCCTTTTTTCATTCCCTGGAAAATATATGTAATATAGATCTACATTCCCACCAATAGTTTAGCATTTATTATTTGCAGAAGTTTTGACAGTGGCCATTCTGGTTGGTGTGAAGTGACACCTTATTGTAGTTTTGATTTGTATTTTTGTATTAATTTGTGATGTTGGGCATATTTTCATTTGCTTTTTAGTCATCTGTATATCTTCTTTGGAAATAGGTCTGTTTAATCTCCTCCCCATTTTTTTATTTGATTGTTTCCTTTTTTCATATTAAACTGTGTGAGCTACTTGCATAGTTTGGAGATTAACCTTTTGTTGATCTCCTTATTTGCCTGTATTTTCTCCCATTTTATGGGTTGTCTTTTCATTTTGTTTATCATTTCCTTTGCTGTGCAAAAGCTTTTACGTTTCATTAGGTCCAATTTTTTTTTATTTGCATTACTCTAAAAGATGGATCATAAAAGTATTACTGTTATTATACCAGAGAGTATTCTGCTTATGTTTTCTTTTAAGAGATTTATAGTGTCCACTATGGAGAACAGGATGGAGTTTCCTTGAAAAACTAAAAACAGAGCCATGATATGATCCAGCAATTTCACTCCTGGGCATATATCTGCAGAAAACCATAATTCTAAAACATACATGCACCCTCAGGCTATTTACAATAGCTTAGAAACAGAAGCAAGCTAAATGTCCATCTACAGATGAATGCATAAAAATGTGAGACATATATAAATGAAATATTACTAAACTATAAAAAGCATGTAATAACATCATTTGCAGCAACATACATGGA
Organism: Neotragus moschatus; assembly: GCA_006410615.1. Taxonomy (NCBI): domain Eukaryota; kingdom Metazoa; phylum Chordata; class Mammalia; order Artiodactyla; family Bovidae; genus Neotragus; species Neotragus moschatus. The sequence continues at coordinate 545,941 of SJYA01001729.1, forward strand.
CCTAGAGATTATCATATCAAATGAAGTCATACAAAGGCAAATATCAAAGATATCACTTATATATGGAATCTAAAAAAAAAACACAAATGAACTTATTTATAAAACAGACTCACAGACTTAGAAAGACACTTATGGTTACCAAAAAGGAAATGCAAGAGTAATAAATTCAGAGTTTAAGATTGACATGTATACACTACCTTAAATAAATAATCAACAAACACCTAGTGTAAAGCACAAGGAACTCTACTCCATATTCTGTCATAACTTAAATGGGAAAATAATCTGTAAAAGAATAGATATATGTTTATGTATACCTGAATCACTCTGCTGTACATTGGAAACTAATACAGCATTGTAAGTCAACCATATTACAATATAAAACAAAAATTAAAAATAAATAAATGAATAAAGAAAACAAAATATATATAACAGTGTTATGTCTTCCTTTTCTGTTTGGGAAGATCCATTCACCAGCTAACCATATTTGATCTCAAGTTTTTTTAGTGGAAAGATTTTCAGTTGTAGATTTAACTTTCTAATGAAATATAAGACGAGTCTTCATTTTATTTTTATTAATTGAGATGTTTCATAATAATATCATCAAAATTTATTTATTTTAATTGGAGGTTAATTACTTTACAATATTGTATTGGTTTTGCCATACATCAACATAAATCCACCACAGGTATGCACGTGTTCCCCATCCTGAATCCCCCTCCCTCCTCTCTCCCCGTACCCTCCCTCTGGGTCCTCCCAGTGCACCAGCCCCAAGCATTCTGTATCCTGCATTGAACCTGGACTGGTGATTCATTTCATATATGATATACATGTTTCAGTGCCATTCTCCCAAATCATCTCACCCACTCCCTCTCCCACAGAGTCCAAAAGACTGTTCTATACATCTGTGTCTCTTGCTGTCTCGCATACAGGGTTAGCATTATCATCTTTCTAAATTCCATATATATGCATTAGTATACTGCATTGGTGTTTTTCTTTCTGGCTTACTTCACTCTGTATAATAGGCTCCAGTTTCATCCACCTCATTAGAATCAATTCAAATGTATTCTTTTCAATTGGTGAGTAATACTCCATTGTGTATATATACCACAGCTTTCTTGTCCATTCATCTGCCGATGGACATCTAGGTTGCTTCCATGTCCTGGCTATTATAAAAAGTGATGTGATGAACATTGCTGTACAACGTTGTCTCTTTCAATTCTGGTTTCCTTGGTGTGTATGTTATAATTTTTATCTATATCATTCTTCATATCAGTAAATTATACCTTCTTTATCCTTAGTCTTCACAGAATCAACATAGTATTATTTGCATAAAGTAACATTTGGTTATTATGTATTTAACTTCTAGCCCAGTGAATCACTGAACTTTGCTGATTTCATTTGAAAAGTTGATTGTCATCCTTTGGTTGCACTATTGAAAGTAAGGTCTTTTTTTTTTTTTTTTTTTGAAGCTCTTTGCTTTAAAATGTTATATTGATTTCTGCCATACAATGACATGAATCAGCCAAAAGTATACATGTATCCCCTCCTTCTTGAGTTTCCTTTCACCCCTCCACATCCCACCCCTCTAGGACCTCACAGAGAACCAGGCTGAGCTCCCTTGTTATATAGCAACTTCCCACTAGCTATGTACTTTACATGTGATATTATATATATATATTTCAATGCTCCTCACTCAATTCGTCTACCCTCTCCTTCCCACGTTGTGTCCACAAGTCCATTCTCTATGTCTGCGCTTTTATTATTACCTTGCAGATAGGTTCAACAGTACCATATTTCTAGATTATATATGCACACATGCGTGCTCAGTCACTTCAGTCATATCTGATTCTTTGCAATCCTATGGAATATAGCCCATAGTGTTTAGCTTTCAGAGGTTCCTCTGGCAATAGGATTCTCCAGGCAAGAAAACTGGAGTGGATTGCCATACCCTCCTCCAGGGGATCTTCCTGACACAAAGATTGAACCTGCATCTCCTGCCTTTCAGGATTCGTTACCTACTAAACACAGATTACATATACATATGTAAATATATGATATTTGTTTTTCTCTTTCTGAGTTACTTCACTCTGTATAGCAGGCTCCAGGTAGGTCTATCTCAGTACAACTGAGTCAAATTTGCTTTGTCCATTAATTGCATTCAGATTTTCCTTGTCTATGTTTTTTTCACTTTTCTGTGTTTTGCCTTGGTTCTGTCCAATTCTCTCCCCTTTCTCCTTTTGGGACAACAATTTTAAATCCATATATACACAACTTTATGTATAAAAGTGGTATGTATGTAATTGCATATGTAAAAGTGAAACCTTATTACATGTATAAATACATATATACACACACACACATTGCTTAGGCTCTTTTGTTTTCATATGTATTTTTCCTCACACTTCAGTTTATATATATCTTACAACATTAGTTTTCAGTTCACTAAAACTTTTCTCAGCAATGTCCAGTTGGCTGATAAACATACATATTGAATTATGTAATCCAGTACTGTATATATTACATTTCTGGAATTTCAATTAGATTTGTTCCATGATTAATCCTAAGTCTTTAGATTAATGCTCAATCTCATCATCTCTTTCTTTGAATATTTTAGCCATTTTATTTTTAAACAATCTGATGTATAATATTCATAACTGATCATCATCACACTGGTTGTTCATTGACATGGTAATAAACCATGCATCACCTTTGCTCTGAATATGTCTTTAAGTATCCCTTATGGCAGAAAGTGGAGAAGAATAAAGAGCCTCTTGATAAAAGTGAAAGAGGAGAGTGAAAAAGTTGACTTAAAGCTCAACATTCAGAAAACTAAGATCGTGACATCCGGTCCCATCACCTTATGGCAAATAGATGGGAAACAGTGTAAACAGTGGCTGACTTTATTTTTCTGGGCTCCAAAATCACTGCAGATGGTGATTGCAGCCATGAAATTAAAAGACACTTACTCCTTGGAGGGAAAGTTATTATCAACCTAGACGACATATTAAAAAGCAGAGACATTACTTTGTCAACAAAGGTCCATCCAGTCAAGGCTATGGTTTTTCCAGTGGTTATGTATGGATGTGAGAGTTGGACTGTACAGAAAGCTGAGTGCAGAAGAACTGATGCTTTTGAACTGTGGTGTTGGAGAAGACTCTTGAGA
>SJYA01001729.1:549314-628098 GCA_006410615.1 Neotragus moschatus
TTTTTTTTTTTTTTTTTGAAGCTCTTTGCTTTAAAATGTTATATTGATTTCTGCCATACAATGACATGAATCAGCCAAAAGTATACATGTATCCCCTCCTTCTTGAGTTTCCTTTCACCCCTCCACATCCCACCCCTCTAGGACCTCACAGAGAACCAGGCTGAGCTCCCTTGTTATATAGCAACTTCCCACTAGCTATGTACTTTACATGTGATATTATATATATATATTTCAATGCTCCTCACTCAATTTGTCTACCCTCTCCTTCCCACGTTGTGTCCACAAGTCCATTCTCTATGTCTGCGCTTTTATTATTACCTTGCAGATAGGTTCAACAGTACCATATTTCTAGATTATATATGCACACATGCGTGCTCAGTCACTTCAGTCATATCTGATTCTTTGCAATCCTATGGAATATAGCCCATAGTGTTTAGCTTTCAGAGGTTCCTCTGGCAATAGGATTCTCCAGGCAAGAAAACTGGAGTGGATTGCCATACCCTCCTCCAGGGGATCTTCCTGACACAAAGATTGAACCTGCATCTCCTGCCTTTCAGGATTCGTTACCTACTAAACACAGATTACATATACATATGTAAATATATGATATTTGTTTTTCTCTTTCTGAGTTACTTCACTCTGTATAGCAGGCTCCAGGTAGGTCTATCTCAGTACAACTGAGTCAAATTTGCTTTGTCCATTAATTGCATTCAGATTTTCCTTGTCTATGTTTTTTTCACTTTTCTGTGTTTTGCCTTGGTTCTGTCCAATTCTCTCCCCTTTCTCCTTTTGGGACAACAATTTTAAATCCATATATACACAACTTTATGTATAAAAGTGGTATGTATGTAATTGCATATGTAAAAGTGAAACCTTATTACATGTATAAATACATATATACACACACACACATTGCTTAGGCTCTTTTGTTTTCATATGTATTTTTCCTCACACTTCAGTTTATATATATCTTACAACATTAGTTTTCAGTTCACTAAAACTTTTCTCAGCAATGTCCAGTTGGCTGATAAACATACATATTGAATTATGTAATCCAGTACTGTATATATTACATTTCTGGAATTTCAATTAGATTTGTTCCATGATTAATCCTAAGTCTTTAGATTAATGCTCAATCTCATCATCTCTTTCTTTGAATATTTTAGCCATTTTATTTTTAAACAATCTGATGTATAATATTCATAACTGATCATCATCACACTGGTTGTTCATTGACATGGTAATAAACCATGCATCACCTTTGCTCTGAATATGTCTTTAAGTATCCCTTATGGCAGAAAGTGGAGAAGAATAAAGAGCCTCTTGATAAAAGTGAAAGAGGAGAGTGAAAAAGTTGACTTAAAGCTCAACATTCAGAAAACTAAGATCGTGACATCCGGTCCCATCACCTTATGGCAAATAGATGGGAAACAGTGTAAACAGTGGCTGACTTTATTTTTCTGGGCTCCAAAATCACTGCAGATGGTGATTGCAGCCATGAAATTAAAAGACACTTACTCCTTGGAGGGAAAGTTATTATCAACCTAGACGACATATTAAAAAGCAGAGACATTACTTTGTCAACAAAGGTCCATCCAGTCAAGGCTATGGTTTTTCCAGTGGTTATGTATGGATGTGAGAGTTGGACTGTACAGAAAGCTGAGTGCAGAAGAACTGATGCTTTTGAACTGTGGTGTTGGAGAAGACTCTTGAGAGTCCCTTGGACTGCAAGGAGATCCCACCAGTTCATCTTAAAGGAGATCAGTCCTGGGTGTTCACTGGTAGGACTGATGTTGAAGCTGAAACTCCAATACTTTGGCCACCTGATACTAAGAGCTGACTCATCTGAAAAGACGCTGATGCTGGGAAAGATTGAGGGCAGGAGGAGAAGGGGACAACAGAGGATGAGATGGTTGGATGGCATCACTGACTCAATGGACATGGGTTTGGGTGAACTCTGGGAGTTGGTGATGGACAGGGAGGCCTGGCGTGCTGCAGTTAATGAGGTCGCAAAGAGTCAGACACGACTGAGCAACTGAACTGAACTGAACTGAATACATTGATACAGGACATTTTCTGTAAACCAATATACTTTGTACTAATACATGTCCAATATGATACTGGTGAAGAGCTGAGAAAGAGCTCCAGAAAGAATGAAGAGTCTGGGCCAAAGAGAAAACATTTTTCAGTTGTGGATATGTCTGATGGTGAAAGTAAGTTCTGATGCTGTAAAGAACAATATTGCATAGGAAAGAAGAACGCTAGGTTCATAAATCAAGGTCAATTGAATGTAGTCAAGCAGAATATGGCAAGAGTGAATATCGGCATTTTAGGAATCAGTGAACTAAATTGGATGAGAATGGACAAATTTAATTCAGATTACCATTATGTCTACTGTTGTGGGCAATAATCCCTAAGAAGAAATGGAGTAGCCCTCATAGTTAACAAAAGAGTCCGAAATGCAGGACTTGAATGCAATCTCAAAAATGGCAGAGTGGTCTCAGTTCCTTTCCAAGGCAAACCATTCAGCATCACAGTAATCTAAGTCTATGGTCCAACCATTAATATCGAAGAAGCTGAAGTTGAATGAATCTATGCAGAACTACAAGACCTTCCAGAACTAACACACACACACACACACACACACACACACACACACACACAGATGCCCCTTTTATATTTTTTAAATAGGGAATTGGAATTGAAAAGTAGGCAATAAAGAGAAACCTGTAGTGACAGGCAAGTTTGGATTGGATTACAAAATAGAGCATAGCAAAAGCTAACAGAGTTTTGACAAGACAATGCACTGGTCATAGCAAACATGTTCTTCCAACAACACAAGGGACAAATCTACACATGGAAATCACCAGATGGTCAACACTGAAATCAGACTGAGTATATTCTTTGCAGCTGAAGAAGAGAAAGCTCTATACAGTCAGCAAAAACAAGACCTGGAACTGATTATGACTCAAATCATCAGCTCCTTATTGCAAAATTCAGGCATAAGTTGAAGAAAGTAGGGAAAACTTTAAACCATTCAGGTATGCCCTAAATCCCTTATTATTATGCAGTGGAGGTGATGAATAGATTTAAGAGATTAGGTCTCAGAGAATGACTGAAGAACTATAGACAGAAGTTCATAACATTGTACAGGAGGTAGTGACCAAAACCATCCTCACGGGGAAAAAAAATGCAAGGAGACAAAGTGGTTGTCTGAGGAGGCCTTTCAAATAGCTTATAAAAGAAGAGGAGCCTAAGGCAAAGGAGAAAGGGAAAGACATACCCAACTGGATGTAGAGTACCAGAGTAAAGCAAGGGTGGATGAGAAAGCTTTCTTAAGCAAACAATGAAGAGAATTATAGGAAAAAAATAGAATGGGAGAAACTAGAGATTTCTTCAAGAAAATTGGAGATATCAAGGGAGTATTTGATGCAAAGATGGGCACAATAAAGGAAAGAAATGGCAAGGACCTAACAGAAACAGAAGAGATTAAGAAGTGACAAGAATACACAGAACTATGCAAAAAAGTTCTTAATGACCCAGATAACCCTGACAATGTGGTCATTCAACTAGAGCCAGACATCCTAGAGTGTGAAGTCAAGTAGATCATACGAAAACATTACTAAGGATAAAACTAATGATGGAATTCCCACTGAGCTTTTTCAAATCCTAAAAGTGATGCTGTTTCATGTTAATATGCTACAAAAATTAGCATTTTAACATAATGCTGCAGGTAATATGTTAGAAAAATTGGAAAATTCAGCAATGGTCACAGGACTGGAAAAGGTCAGTTTTCATTCCAATCTCAAAGAAGGCTCATGCCAAAGAATGTTCAAAACACCACACAGTTGCACTCATTTCATGTGCTAGCAAGATTATGCTCAAAATCCTTTAAGCTATCCTCTAGCAGTACACGAACTGAAAACTTCCCAATGTACAAGCTGGATTTAGAAAAAGCACAGGAACCAGAGATCAAATTCCCTACATCTGTTGGGTCAAAGAAAAAGTGAAGTAATTCCAAAAAATCTGCTTCATTGATGATGGAAAAGTCTTTGAATATGTAGATCACAACAAACTGTAAACAATTCTTAAAGAGATGGGAATACCAGACCAATGTGGGCAGAACAAGAATTGACAGAACTGGAAACAACAGAATGCTTCAAACTTGGGATCGGAGTATATCAAGACAATTTATATTTTCATCCTGCTTATTTAATTTATGTGCAGAGTACATCATGCAAAATTCTGGGCTGGATGACTCACAAGTTGGAATCAAGATTTCCAGGAAAACTATCGACAACCTCAGATATGCAGATGATACCACTTCAATGGCAGAAAGTGAAGAAGAACTAAAGAACATTTTGATGAGGGTGAAAAGGAGAAGGAGAAAGCTAGCTTAAAACTGAACATTCAAAAAACAAAGATCATGGCATTTGGTTCCATCATTTCATGACAAATAGATAGTTAAAAACTGAAAACAGTTTTTAACAGATTTTATTTTCGTGGGCTCCAGAACCACTGGGGATAGTGACAGCTGCATGAAATTAAAAGACAATTGCTCCTTGGAAGAAAAGCTATGACAAACCTAGACAGCATATTAAAAAGCAGAGACACCACTTTGCCGACAAAGCAAACGTTCATGTAATTAAACCTATGGCTTTTCCAGTAATCACGTATGGATGTGAGAGCTGAACCCTAAAGCAGGATGAGCACTGAAGAATTGATGCTTTCAAACTGTGGTGCTTGATAAGACTCTTTAGAGTCCCTTGGACAGCAAGGCAATGCAAACAGTCAGTCTCAAAGGAAATCAAAACTGAATACTCATTGGAAAGACTGATGCTGAAAATGAAGCTTCAATACTTTGGACACCTGATGTGAGGAGCCAACTCTTTGGAAAAGACCCTAATGTTGAGAAAGTTTGAGAGCAAGAGGAAAAGAGGGCAATTGAGGATGGGATGGTTGAATGGCATTATTAACTCAATGGATATGAGTTTGAGCAGACTCTAGGGGATACTCAAAGACAGGGAACCCTGGTATACTCTAGTCCATGGGCTATCAAAGAGCTGGACATGACTTAGGGACTGAAAAACAATAATATTTTGAATAATTTTATAATTTGAAAGGGAAGTAAAGTGTAAAATATTTTAAAATGTTAATGTCTCACTAAATATATAAATGTTGGGGTCCACTTAACTTTTATCTCACTTATGGAATTATGACTTTTGAAGTAAAGAGAGAGCTAATAAAAATATTATAGTAGTAATAGTTATAAATTGCTTTTACAGACTTTATATCACATTCAAGTAATTAAAGTATCTTAATTTCTAATTTTATAGTTCTCCAAGTCACTTAGAACAGAGTGTATTATTCAATGGAAATACATATGAATTTGTTATTAAAATTAGATAAGCAGCATCAATCTTAAGCCCAGATAGAGAAAGTTATATGTGATTTTAGTGGTACCAGACACAGGTTTATAATTTATTACCAAAAAAAAAAAAAATCTTAACCTCCCTCCTCAACAGGTGATAGTGTTGAGCAATTTTATTTTATTTTATTTAAAAGAGGATAATCCTTTAATTACATGATTAGAAATAGGGAGAACTGTTCTAGGAACTATGAAAGTGGCTTGAAATTTATGATGAAATAACTGACAGAGACATATTCAAAAGCAGATTTCAATCTAAGTTATATTATGAGGAGACTTTAATAGATAAATTATTCTTTATAAATGTCCCTGGTAGGTAACATCTCTGTTAGATCTTAAATTCTATTTAGATGTGTGAACTGTTTTCTTGGAAACAGTATTAAGGACACTGAAAACTGCTGCCCACGTATTAGCAACCTAGATAGCAAATTTGAAATGAAGAACAGGGTCTTCATCTTGGCCTGTCTATGTTAATATTACTTAATATTTATCAGACCTTGATATTAAATTAACTAAATAATATTTATACAACCTCTGTATGATACAGCTTAATGTATATGCATATTTTAGTCTCAATGTTCAGAAATTATCTGTGTTGTTCTTGCTACTTATCTGCGTAATTCTTCTGCATTTCCAACTTATCAAATAGGATTAGTAACTAAGCCCAGAATGACATATTCTTATATCTAGAACTCTCTTAATTATCAGTACAGAAATTGATTGACTTTCAGGAATTCGTTTGATGTTCCTTGTTGATAATACAATGTAAGTGGATTGCATGATACATGTTTTTTTTTAATTTCATTAAGAATGAGAGTATATTCAGTTGATGTAATTCTTTCAAATCTCATTTATTTGACTCTTCTTTATGGCATTTGACAGGAAAAAGTAAGAGAAAATTGAATGCAATAAATACAGTTTCTCATCTCTTTGAAAGGCAACTTTGGCACGTTATCAGGAAAGTTAAAGGGTTTTATTTTCTTTGTTTTTCCTCTGAGAGGAATGAAAAAATGATATGGACTGAAGGAAAAAATACTTAGTTTTTTTTTTTTTCCAAATTCTTAATTATTAAGTATATCATTAATGAATCTTTCTTAATATCATATACTGTAAAATGTCAATATCAAATGTCAATTTCCTACTCTGACACAAACATATTTTGTAAATATATTTTTAATATGTATTTAAGGCATTTGCCAAGGTCTTGGCTACATTATCATCCCTTCCTGTTAATGGTAATTGATATTCATATTTTCTCAATCTACTGAAGCAACACATAATTTTAATGGGTCATTCATCTTTAAATTGTGAAATGCCAATTTTAAATGCAAATATGCATTTAACACATATACAGAAACACCAACACTACACATTTGTGTTTTGTAGCTTGCACATGCATAGACATTTTTTTTTTCCTATCCAAACTGTATAACAATATTGCACAATGCTAATACAACAGTGTTCATTTCATTTCTTGATAACACAGTCTACCAATACTCTTTACCTTTGGCTTACTGATCCTTGGATAGTAAAGAATCCGGGTGCAATGCAGGAGACATGGGATCGATCCCTGGATCAGGAAGATTCCCTGGAGAAGGGAATGACATCCCAGTCCAGTGTTCTTGCCTGGAGAATTCCATGGACAGAAGAGCCTGGCAGGATATGGTCCAGGGGTTGCAAAGAGTAGGACACAACTGAGTGACTAACATTTTCACTTTCAGTAAGGAAGCCCAGAAAGAAGGAGCTATCACTTCACAAACTTTCCCTTTCCCTGTATATCATAATTTTCAGCATAGTGGTTGGATAATATCGGGCAGTAACACAAAAAAGAAAGGATATGATAGGGTTTCTGTTAGTCTCTTTTCTTAGAATGTCACTGCTTTCTTCTAGCTCAGGTTGAAATAGAAAGCATGGTTTCTCAGCGCTGTCAGCATCTCTGCTTACGCCTTGGGTGGTTTAACAGGCTTATCTTGTACCCAATTGAGTCCTGCTGTACACTCATACATTGTGATCAACGCAAATGTTGACTCATGGAACATCACAAATGCTATATGAGAATAGAGACAAGCTATAACAAACATGCATACTGTAGTTAGCTCTTCAGTTCACATGCGTGTTCCACTGTCCCAGTGGACTTGACTTACAAAACTTACATTCAAAACAAAGTTACTGATTTGTGCATGATAATTTAAACCTCCTAGCTTCCCATACTGGCCCCCCACGAAGCTATTATGTGTAAAGTAAGCTGCAGGATGTATTATGCAGTGCAGGGAATGCACTCAGCATTTTATGATGACTGTAAGTGGAGTATAAACTTTGAGGATTGTGAGTCACTGTGTTGTACACCTGTAATTTGTGTGGTGTTGTGCAGTGTTCTTGCCTGGAGAATCCCAGGGATGGGGGAGCCTGGGGGGCTGCCATCTATGGGGTCGCACAGAGTCGGACACGACTAAAGTGACTTAGCAGCAGCAGCAGCAGTACATAAATTATAACAATAAAAATGATAATTAATGAATGAATTATCAGGCATTTCATTGTATTGACGGGAAGATTCTAAAAACAACATAGGACTCTTTTGAACAGAGGACCATGTGCAAATGCCTAGGTCATATGCTTATGGGTTGGCTTTGTCTACATCATACCTCAGATCTCTCTTGATACTTACAGACCATACAGATAGCCCCATAGCAATTTAAAGTTTCTCTCTTCCTTTTTCTATTCATTTCTCCTTCCCGCTTCCTTTCTGTAATTATGTCATAAATACAGACTATCTTCTTAAATGTACTGCCTTCACCCTCTTTGTTCCTGACTTCTCTGGTCCTTCCTCATATGTTATAGGTGTCAGTTCATCTTTCTAACCCGCCTTTAACCTCCAGATCTGGCACCTTTCAACAGCATATACTACTATACTTATCATATCACATTTTATATAGTACTGGACTTTTTGTCTGGAAGACCACCAGTGTGTCCACTTCTGAAAAAGTCCCTTGGCCTATTATGGCCATCATTAATTTTTCATTACTTAACAGAGAATGTGACATACTGTACATTTTCAATAAAATATCATGAAAGAATGACTATTTTGTGCCCTCATTTTTAAAAATAGAATATCAGGACATGCTATTTCAGGGGAAATTAATAATGTAATTTGAAAGGGGAAAGCATTGTACTATTTTAGATACTCAGTCCTGTCTTTTCTTTTGAAACCAATCCATGGGTTTTTAAACAGCCTATAGCTATTCAAAATGTTTTCACTGTTTTGGAACATATGTGGAGTAATAAACACTCAGAAGATTATTTTCAAGATGAGCTCTTATTGTATAATTTTTGTTATTGATCATGTATGTTTAGCATTTTAACTTATAATCAATAGCTTTAATCTGTCAGCAAATTGTTTCTTTTTTGTCAGTTCAGTTTAGTTCAGTTCAGTCACTAAATTGTGTCCAACTCTTTGTGACCCCATTAATNTCCTCTTTTTTGACAGTCTATTAGAGCAGTTTAAGGTTCACAGTGAAATTTATCAGTAATAAATTATTTTTTTCTAAAATTATTAAACATTTTTATTCATTGAACCTTCCTTTTTCCTTAAAATCAAAGATTATATTTAGTTATATCAATAAAATAAAATCTAGAAGTAGGAATATATATACCCATAAAGCTGAAGAGAACTTTCAAAAGTAATTATGATTTTGAACAAATTTTCAATATTTAAAATTTACTACTATATTTAAAAAGAAAATATCCAGCATTGATACTATCCTTCATTCTCACTAATTGGAACTTGAAATGACACAGAAGTTAATTCATTATTCATTTTAGCTTTATATCAATTTAGATTTCAGACACTTTGTTCCAAATTGGAAGCTCATAAGGTAGTCTGCCTAAATCCTATTAACAATGTATACTTTGGCATTTAAAATTGATATAATATTTCAGCAGCTTGAAAATTTTAATGTACTTCCATATGAAATGGTATATAAAATGTTCATGTACTTNCAATTTAGATTTCAGACACTTTGTTCCAAATTGGAAGCTCATAAGGTAGTCTGCCTAAATCCTATTAACAATGTATACTTTGGCATTTAAAATTGATATAATATTTCAGCAGCTTGAAAATTTTAATGTACTTCCATATGAAATGGTATATAAAATGTTCATGTACTTCAAAATACAGATGAGTTAATATTGCTTAATTTGCATCAATTTAATTGCTTTAAGGAGCAAAACATTATTTTTCTTTGATTTAATTGTATTAGAACAGACGGGTGGCACATGGCCATTCAATGTGTAATTTTTTTTAACATTTAATTACCAAAGCCATACTAGGCTAAAGTCATGCATACTAGAAAAGATGGTAGTCATGTATCATATTTCTGATCTTTTTATCTCTCTATTAACCTTTCTCCACAACTTCTCCCAAACTTTGCTCTTTCAAAGGAAGAAAGTCTTTGGTTGCATGTACCATATGATCCTGCAATCGTACTCCTTGTTGTTTACTCAAAAAATCTAAACTCTTACGTCCACACAAAAACCAGCAAGTGGATGTTTTGAGCAGTTTTATTCATAGTTGCTAAAACATGGAACAAACCATGCCTTTCNTTTTAACATTTAATTACCAAAGCCATACTAGGCTAAAGTCATGCATACTAGAAAAGATGGTAGTCATGTAGCGTATTTCTGATCTTTTTATCTCTTTATTAACCTTTCTCCACAACTTCTCCCAAACTTTGCTCTTTCAAAGGAATAAAGTCTTTAGTTGCATGTACCATATGATCCTGCAATCGTACTCCTTGTTGTTTACCCAAAAAATCTAAACTCTTATGTCCACACAAAAACCAGCAAGTGGATGTTTTGAGCAGTTTTATTCATAGTTGCTGAAACATGGAACAAACCATGTCCTTCCAAAGGTGAATAAATAAACTGTGGTACATCCAAACAGTGAAATGCCATTCAGTGTTAAAAAAAGAAATGATGTATTAAGACATAAAAGGAAATAAAGGAAACCTAAATACAATTATAAGTGAAAGAAGACATCTGCAAAGGCTACATACTGTATGATTCCAAGTACAACTGGCCCTTGAACAACACAGGAGTTATGGGCTCCCATCTTCTGCTCAGTAAAAAATTATGTATGAATATAGTCCTTGTTATTCCTCCATATCCTCAGATCCACATCCTCTGATTCAATCAACTATAAATTTTGTAGTGTAGCATTGTAGTATTTACCATTGGGGGAAAAAAAACAAGAAGCTTATGTAAGTAGACACTTGCAGTTCAAATTCATACTGTTCCAGGGTCAGCTGTATACAACATTCTAAGAAAGGTAAAAGCAAGAGACAGTAAAAAGATCAATGGTTGCTAGGGGACGTGGGGTAGGCAGGGAAGAATTGAAGGAGCACAGTTTTAGAGCAGTGAAACTACTCTTTATGCATGATACAATAAAGTTGCATTCATATCATTGTACATTTGTCCAAACACTCTATAGAGCTTAAAAATGAAGACTAAGTCCTAGTATAGTCTTCGNACTGTTCCAGAGTCAACTGTATACAACAATCTAAGAAAGCTAAAAGCAAGAGACAGTAAAAAGATCAATGGTTGCTAGGGGACATGGGGTAGGCAGGGAAGAACTGAAGGAGCACAGTTTTAGAGCAGTGAAACTACTCTTTATGCATGATACAATAAAGTTGCGTTCATATCATTGTACATTTGTCCAAACACTCTATAGAGCTTAAAAAATGAAGACTAAGTCCTAGTATAGTCTTTGGATTATAACAATGTGTCTATGCAGGTTTATTATGATTCTGGTGGAGGACACTGATAATAGGGAAAGCTATGCATGAGTGGTTACATGGTGTATATGGGAAATATTTGTATCTTCCACTTAATTTTTTAATAAGCATAAAAGTGCACTAAAAATTAAAGTTTACTTTTACAAAGTTGTTACTTGAAATAAATCCAGTCTTTTTCCATCTATTTGTCATTGTAAGGGGGTACAAATGCTACATACAGCTCTCTACAACCTGGGATTGACAATGAGGGTCTCCAGCTCTCTAGAACCTGGGACTGACAATGAGTATCTCTTAGAAAATTAATTTCTCTGTAGAAGTTTCCCAATTGATAATTTAAAAACTGAATTATACAGTCTCACTTATTTTGCATTATATTTAAGATTTTTTTAAAGATAACTGTGCTTTCATGTTGAGTTCACAATACAGAGTGATTCTGCATCAGTTCAGTTCACTTCAGTTGCTCAGTCATGTCCAACTCTTTGCGACCCCATAGATTGCAGCACACCAGGCATCCCTGTCCATCACCAGCTCCCAAAGTTTACTCAAACTCATGTCCATTGAGTCAGTAATACCATCCAACCATCTCATCCTCTGTCATCCCCTTCACTTCCAGCCTTCAGTCTTTCCCAGCATCAGGGTCCTTTCAAATGAGTCAGCTCTTCACATCAGGTGGCCAATGTATTGGAGTTATAGCTTCAGCATCAGTCCTTCCAAAAACACCCAGTACTGATCTCCTTTAGAATGGACTGGCTGGATCCCCTTGCAGTCCAAGGGACTCTTAAGAGTCTTCTCCAATACCACAGTTCAAAAGCATCAACTCTTCAGTGTTCAGCTTTCTTTATAGCCCAAGTCTTATATCCATACATAACTACTGGAAAAACCATAGCCTTGACTAGACGGACCTTTGTTGGCAAAGTAATGTCTCTGCTTTTTAATATGCTCTCTAGGTTGGTCATACACTTCCTTCCAAGGGGTTAGCATCTTTTAATTTCATGGCTGCAGTCATAATCTGCAGTGATTTTGGACCCCCCCAAAATAACGGCTGTCACTGTTTCAACTGTTTCCCCATCTATTTGACATGAAGTGATGGGACCAGAAGCTATGATTTTAGTTCCCTGAATGCTGTGTTTTAAGCCAACTTTTTCACCATCCTCTTTCACTTTCATCAAGGGCTATTTAGTTCTTCTTTGTTTTCTGCCATAAGGGTGGGGTCTTCTGTATATCTGAGGTTATTGATATTTCTCCCAGCAATCTTGATTCCAGCTTGTGCTTCTTCCAGTCCAGTGTGTCTCATGATGTACTCTGCATAGAAGTTAAATAATCAAAGTGACAATATACAGACATGATGTACTCCTTTTCTTTTTTGAAACCAGTCTGTTTTTCCATGCCCAGTTCTAACTTTTGCTTGCTGNATTTCTCATGATGTACTCTGCATAGAAGTTAAATAAGCAGGGTGACAATATATAGCCTTGACGTACTCCTTTTCCTTTTTGGAACCAGTCTGTTTTTCCATGCCCAGTTCTAACTTTTGCTTGCTAACCTGCATACAGATTTCTCAAGAGGCAGGTCAGGTGGTCTGGTATTCCCATCTCTTTCAGAATTTTCCACAGTTTATTGTGATCCACACAGTTAAAGCCTTTGGCATAGTCAATAAAACAGAAATAGATGTTTTTATGGAACTCTTGGTTTATCAATGATTCAGTGGATGTTGACAATTTGATCTCTGGTTCCTCTGCCTTTTCTAAAACCAGCTTGACATCTGAAAGTTCACAGTTCATGTACTGTTGAAGCCTGGCTTGGAGAATTTTGAACACTACTTTACTAGCATGTGAGATGATTGCAGTTGTGTGATAGTCTGAGAATTTTTTGGCATTACCTTTCTTTAGGATTGGAATGAAAACTGACCTTTACCAGTCCTGTGGCCACTGCTGAGCTTTCCAAATTTGCTGGCATATTGAGTGCAATACTTTCACAGCATCATCTTTTAGGATTTTTAAGATTTGAAATAGCTAAACTGGAACTCCATCACCTCCACTAGCTTTTTTCCAAGTGATACTTCCTAAGGCTCACTTGACTTCACACTCCAAGATGTCTGGCTCTAGGTGAGTGATCACACCATCATGATGATATAAGTCGTGAAGATTTTTTGTACAGTTCTTCTGTGTTTTCTTGCCACCTCTTCTTGGTATCTTCTGCTTATGTTAGGTCCATACCATTTTTGTCTTTTATTATGCCAATCTTTGCATGAAATATTCCCTTGATATCTCTAATTTTCTTGAAGAGATCTCTAGTCTTTCCCATTCTGTTGTTTTCCTCTATTTCTTTGCATTGATCACTGAGAAAGTCTTTCTTGTCTCTCCTTGCTATTCTTTGGAACTCTGCATTCAAATGGGAATATCTTTCCTTTTCTCCTTTTTTTTTTCTCTTCTCTTCTTCTCGCAGCTATTTGTAAGGCTCACCAGACAGCCATTTTGCCTTTTTTCCATTTCATTTTCTTGGGGGTGGTCTTGATCCTTTTCTCCTGTATAATGTCATGAACCTCCATCCAGAGTTCATCAGGGACTCAATCAGATCTAGTCCTTTAAATCTATTTCTCACTTCCACTGTATAATCTTCAGGGATTTGATTTAGGTCGTACCTGAATGGTCAAGTGGTTTTCCCTAAATTCTTCAAGTCTGAATTTGGCAGTAAGGATTTCACAATCTGAGCCATAGTCAGCTCCTAGTCTTCTTTTTGCTGACTGTATAGAGCTTATCCATCTTTGGCTGAAAAGAATGTAAACAATCTGATTTCAGTGTTGACCATCTACTGATGTCCATGTGTAGAATCTTCTCTTGTGTTGTTGGAAGAGGGTGTTTGTAATGACCAGTGCATTCTCTTGGCAAAACTCTATTAGCCTTTGCCCTGCTTCATTCTGTACTCACTCCAAGGCCAAAATCACCTTTTATTCCAGGTGTTTCTTGACTTCCTACTTTTGCATTCCAGTCTGCTATAATGAAAAAGACATCTTTTTTTTTTTTTTTTTTTTTTTTTTTTGTTTCTNTTTCAAGTCACTGAGAGCAGGGAGAATGTGATGTTTTCATCCTGTGCTGGATGAGGGCACCAGTGATGGAGGGGCTGGTGCAGGGGGTCAGCTCTGCCATCAGTCAGCTGAGCGGAAGTAAGGCTTTCAGGGACAACCTCCCACCCGGAGCACGGGGTGTGGGGAGAAGGTCCACATTCATGTATCAGGTGGGATCCTGTCTTGTTTATCTCATCCTATTCATTCCATTGTCATTTTACTGCCTGGTCTGTTTGGGATCCGAGAACCATAGCAGTGATAATACTAACTAGCCTGTGTTGAACCCTCACAGGGCCTGTGCCAGGCCCTGTCCTGAATGTTTCACATCATTCAACTCATTTAATCATCAAAACACCCNCTTGTTTATCTCATCCTATTCATTCCATTGTCATTTTACTGCCTGGTCTGTTTGGGATCCGAGAACCATAGCAGTGATAATACTAACTAGCCTGTGTTGAACCCTCACAGGGCCTGTGCCAGGCCCTGTCCTGAATGTTTCACATCATTCAACTCATTTAATCATCAAAACACCCCATCTACAGTCTCCCCATTTGAATGAGAATAATGGTAAGAGCTAAAATATGTATTGAGTGCTTACTGAGTACTGAGCAGTTGACCTGTATTAGCTCAATCCTTGGAGAAGGAAATGGCAACCCACTCCAGTGTTCTTGCCTGGAGAATCCCGGGGACGGGGGCACCTGGTGGGCTGCTATCTCTGGGGTTGCACAGAGAAGGACACGACTGAAGTGACTTAGCAGCTCAATCCTTTAAGAGATAGATGACACTGTTTTATAGATAGGAAAATGAGGCACAGAGAGGTTAAGAAACACACCCATGGTGTGTCAGAGAACAATCTTATGGTTGCCCGAGGCAGTGGGTGGGAAGGATGCAGGAATGCATGCTTGGGAAATTTGGGATGGACGGGTACACACTGCTATATTTTAAAGGGATAACCAACAAGGACCTACTATATAGCACAAGAAACTGCTCAAGGTTACATGGCAGCCTGGACGGGAGGGGAGTTGGGGGAGAATGGATTCATGTATATGTATGGCTGAGTCCCTTCTCTGTTCATTTGAAGATATCACAACATTGCTGATCAGCTATACCTGAATATAAAATAAAAAGCTGTAAGAAAAATATAAAGAAACACACCCATGATCACACACCCCGAAGATGACAGAGCTAAGGCAAGAACTAGCCAATCTGGCTTAAGACTCTTAAACATGGCCGGTGCCACCTACGGAAGGTCATTTCACAGCCCCCTTTGTGGGATTAACTCCCCTTGCAGGAGCCACAGGGAGAGAAGTGAGTGCAGGAATGGGTCACCACCCTCCCGTAGTATGATGGTTAGGGTGTGAGCTCTGCCCACAGAGCCCCAATGCACTTGACTGCTTCAGGCTCATGAGACTGGGCAGGTGACTTCCGCTCCCTGGTCTCAAGCCCCATCCACAAGGCACAGAGAATGACAGCTCCCCCCTTATAGGGTTGGTGATTGTTAGTGCCGCTGTTATGAATTCCAGACTAATCGCAAGTGGAATTATGAATCAGTACAGAGGATGAAATGGCTGGATGGTATTGCTGACTCAATGGACATGAGTTTGGGTAAACTCTGGGAGTTGGTGATGGACAGGGAGGCCTGGCATGNACTCATTGGAAAAGACTCTGAAGCTGGGAGGGATTATGGGCAGGAGGAGAAGGGGAGGAGAGAGGATGAAATGGCTGGATGGCATCACCGACTCGATGGACATGAGTTTAAGTGAACTCCCAGAGTTGGTGATGGGCAGGGAGGCCCGGTGTGCTGCGATTCACGGGGTCGCAAAGAGTCAGATGTGAATGAGCGACCGCACTGAACTGAACTGAACTGAACAGCATTTTGGACTCTTTTGTTGACTGTGATGGCTACTCCATTTCTTCTAAGGGATTCTTGCCCAGTGTAGTATTTATCATGTTCATCTGAGTTAAATTCACCCATTCCAGTCCATTTTAGTTAGCTGATTCCTAAAATGTCTATATTCTCTCTTGCCATATCCTGTTTGACCACTTCCAATTTGCCTTGATACATGTACCTAACATTCCAGGTTCCTCTGCAATATTGCTTTTACAGCATCAGACCTTGCTTCCATCATGAGTCACATCCGCAACTGGGTTTTGTTTTGCTTNTTCTCTCTTGCCATATCCTGTTTGACCACTTCCAATTTGCCTTGATACATGTACCTAACATTCCAGGTTCCTCTGCAATATTGCTTTTACAGCATCAGACCTTGCTTCCATCATGAGTCACATCCGCAACTGGGTTTTGTTTTGCTTTTGCTGCATCTCTTCATTCTTTCTGGAGTTATTTCTCCACTGATCTCCAGTATCATATTGGGCATCTACTGACCTGAGGAGTTCATCTTTCAGTGTCCTACCTTGTACCTTTTCATACCGTTTATGGGGTTTTCAAGGAAAGAAACTGAAGTGGTTTGGGGGTTTTCAAGGCACGAAACTGAAGTGGTTTGCCATTCCCTTCTCCAGTGGACCACATTTTGTCAGAACTCTTCACCATGACCCATACATCTTGGGTGTCCCTACAAGGCATGGCTCATAGGTTCTTTGAGTTAGACAAGTCTGTGGAGTGGCAAGCGGCTGAGAGGAGATATCCCACATCCTAGATCAGGAATGGCAGCTGCGCTTTGCTTCAGCAGCCTTGAAAAGATTTTGTATAACCTTCAGCAAGTTTCCCCTAGTGGCAGTATCTTGCATAATCATAATACAAAATTACAATCAAGATATTTTTGTTAATAAACCTGGTGATTTCATAAGTTTTCTATGCGCTCATTTCTTTCTGTATACATGTGTTTATTTTTCATATAATATTATTACTTGTGTAGATTGTGTGACCACCAATGTTAAGAGAAAGAAAAGACAGTTTCATCATAAAGATCCCATATTCTATCCTTTTATAGAGACAGTTACCTATTTTCCATCATCCCTCTCCTGTACCTATAACCCCTGGATATCACTCACTAACTACTCTAATTTTGTAAATTCAGGATTGTTTTGTGTTTGGTTCATAAGTTTTATAATTTTGTGCCTTTTTTTTTTTTTACTTAATTTTTGTATCAGTAATCTATTTTTATTTTTGTTTAGTGTTCTATGGAATAAGTGTACCACAATTGGTAATCACTGGCCTGATGATGGGCATTTGGGTTTCATCCGTACTTTCCAGTGTATCTGTAGGATTTTACTTTCTTACCAGCAATGTATCTGTAATTCAGTTGCCTCATATGTTCATCACATTTGATGTTACTACTATTTTAAATTTATTATAATTACTTTTATTTTGGCTATTCTGATATATGTGATATACCAATATTTCATTTTGGTTATGATTTGTATTTCTTTGAAGTCAATAGTGCCAAACATCTTTTCTTGTTATTTACCACCATTTACATTTCTGAATAAACATCTGTTTCTGTCTTTTGCTCATTTTAAACTGGACTTTTTTTAATTGCTGAGTTTTGACAGCTTTTTTGTATGCTATGTGTAAGTACTTTATTGGATATTTACAAATATTTTCACCCAGTTGGTGCTTTAACCTTTTATCTTCTTCACAACAACTTTTGTAGAGGTAATGGTCTTAATTTTCATGAGATTGTCAAATTGTCCTTTTGTGGATCATACTTTTGGTGTCAAGTCTAAAAATTTTTTTTGTCTTTTTACAGAGGGAAAAAAAATTGATCATCTGATGTAAACAGCTGACTCATTGGAAAAGTCTTTGGTTCTGAGATAGAGTGAGGGCAGAAGGAGAAGAGGGCATCAGAGGATTAGAGGCTGGAAGGCATTACTGATGCAATGGACATGACCTTGGGCAAACTTCAAGAAACCGTGAGGGACAGAGGGGTCTGGGGTGCAGTCACAAAGAGTCGGACACATCTGAGCAACTGAACTGAACTGAACTGATTGGTTGATTTTCCATTCTGTTCCTTTGTTTTCTGTCAGTCTTTCTCCACTAATAAGACACTACCATGGTTAGAGTAGCTATATAGTAACCCTTATCATTTGATTGTGAGTCCTTTCAACATATTATTCTTTGTTAAAATAATTTTAGTTATTCCAGGTCACTCTATACACATTTTAGAATAAATTTACCTATATCTTCCTAAGATTTTGATAAGAATTGCATTGAACTTACCCATCAGTTTGAAGATAGTTGACATTTTTACTGTGTTGAATCTTGTAATATATAAACATGTCTCTCAACTTATTTAGGTTTTTCACTACTTTCATCAAGTAGTTATAATTTTTAGAACAAAGATATTGTACATATTTAAAAGTTTATATATAAGTTTTTCATTTGTTGAATAAATTATAAATGATATTATGTTTAAATTTTGATTTCTCTATATATATTTGTATTGTATAGAAAACTATTGAATTTTGTCACTTTGCTGAATTTATTTATTAGTCTTCGGAACTGATTTCTATAGATTCTTGAGATTTTCTAAGTAGAAAAATAACATAATCTGCAAATATAGGCAATATTATTTCTTTCTTATGAATCTGTATTCTTTTAANAAATTTTGATTTCTGTATATATATTTGTATTATATAGAAAGCTATTGAATTTTGTCACTTTGCTGAATTTATTTATTAGTCTTCAGAACTGATTTCTATAGATTCTTGAGATTTTTTAAGTAGAAAAATAACATAATCTGCAAATAGAGACAATTTTATTTCTTTCTTATGAATCTGTATTCTTTTAATTCTTTTCTTGCCTTAATATAGCTAGAATTTGCAGTACTATGTTGAGTGGGAGCAATGCCTGGATGGTTTTTTTCTCTTGTTCCTGATCTTAGAGAGAAAGCATTCATTCTTTTACTCTTAAATATAATGTTAGCTGTGAAATTTTTGGTAGATACTTTTCATTATAATGTAGACGTTGCTCTTTCTTTCTGGTTTGCTAGTTTTTTTTTTTTTTTTTTAATCATAAATAAGTGTTGCTAAGTCACTTCAGTCAGGTCTGACTCTGTGAGACCCCATAGACGGCAGCCCACCAGGATCCCCCATCCCTGGGATTCTCCAGGCAAGAACATTGGAGTGTGTTGCCATTTCTTTCTCTAATGCATGGAAGTGAAAAGTGAAAGTGAAGTTGCTCAGTCATATCCGACTCTTAGTGACCCTATGGACTGCAGCCTACCNTTTTTTTTTTTTTTTTTAATCATAAATAAGTGTTGCTAAGTCACTTCAGTCAGGTCTGACTCTGTGAGACCCCATAGACGGCAGCCCACCAGGATCCCCCATCCCTGGGATTCTCCAGGCAAGAACATTGGAGTGTGTTGCCATTTCTTTCTCTAATGCATGGAAGTGAAAAGTGAAAGTGAAGTTGCTCAGTCATATCCGACTCTTAGTGACCCTATGGACTGCAGCCTACCAGGCTCCTCCATCCATGGGATTTTCCAGGGAAGAGTACTGGAGTGGAGTTAGATTTTACCAAAATTCTTTCTAATTTATCTTGCTATAGAGTGGCAAACTGATAGCTTCCCATATGATTTGTGGTCTCTGAAGGAGAAGATTTAACTCTGAGACCAAAGACAGTCTCAGTCACTCAGAGTTTTGTGTAGATTTTTATTTAAAGTGACAGAAAATGCTTCTGACATAGACATCAGAAGGGGACAGGAGAGTACCCGCCTCACTAGTTTAAATGGGGCATTGTATACTTTCCAACTGGCTGCTGAGAATAGATAAAAAGAATACCTCAAGGTTGCAAGAGTTCCATCAGACCCTTTCTCAAGTCATACATCCTGAGATAACTTCAGTACAAGATTAGCCAGGGAGAACAGGTTCTGAGCAACCTCTCTGGATGAGATATACTGTTGCTGTGTAATCAGGGGTACAAGTCTTGAGAAACAGATTTCCAGGCAAGATTTGTTACAGTTATAATCATTATCATAGAGCCTAAGAAAGCATAATAGGGTCTGAGAAAAGGATTTTCCATAAGATCTATTCCTGCTATGTAGTCCCTTGGACTGCAAGAAGATCCAACCAGTTCATTCTAAAGGAAATCAGTCCTGGGTGTTCTTTGGAAGGAATGATGCTAAAGCTAAAACGCCAGTACTTTGGCCACCTCATGCGAAGTGGAAAAGGCTCTGATGCTGGGAGGGATTGGAGGCAGGAGGAGAAAGGGACAACAGAGGATGAGATGGCTGGATGGCATCACCAACTCGATGGATGTGAGTTTGAGTGAACTCCAGGAGTTGGNAACGGCATCTACTTTACTGTCTGAATTTTGACCTTGTGCATGTACTGAATTTTTAATTTAAAAAACTTTTGAAATGGCCAATAATTTAGGTCTTTAAGGCCAATAATTTAGGTCTTTAAGTCTTTCTAATTCCACATTTCTTTTCTCCTTTTCTGCATTTCATCCATCTACTTAGCTCTCTAAATTTTGAAAAGACCCTTCATACAAGTTCTTCACTCTATTTGAAATCTTATTCTCTGAGCCTGCTTCTTCCCTTTGACCTAGTTTATTCTTACACAGCTTATACATCTCAGTTTAGATATTACTTCTTGGAGGTAGCTTATCTTCCTTAAATCTCCAGGCCAAGTTGAGGTCATTGAGCACATACTCTCATCAGAGCTGTGGTATTTGCTTAGCAGCAGTAATGGATTATTTAGAAAACTTCCTGCTAAAAGTAAAAACTGCAATTCAATAAGAAAAAAAAAAAAAAGCGAACTGAATGCCCTCTATAATAGATGAGTCCAAGTTTAGGGCATGATTCAGGTACAGCTGTATGTAGAAGGATGTCTCCAGTAGGAATCTGCCTTCTGGTTTTTTTTTCCCTTCTTTCCGATTTCACATAGCAGCCTTCAGAAGCCCTAGGTCTCCATCCTCCCAAATTCAAATTTAGTGTTAATAGGACATGCCTGTCTTCATACATGCAATGAAAGTCTCATTATGACTCTTTGACTCTAATCATGTCACATGCTTACCTTAAAATTAATTGCTGAAATCAAGAGAGTGCAATATTGTGAGAAGGCTAGCCTGAAAGTATTATTTAACACACAGTTGCAACAAGAGTTAGGAAACTTTCATGAAAAGCAGGACAATGGACAGACATTTCATCATTTGTGCCTGTGAGTGCTTTTATAAAAGTTAGCTGCTCCAGGAAATGTGTGAGTAGACTTAGAGCCAAAATGTTACTGAGAAAACAAACTCACTAAGTAAGGTAGAAAGTCTTCAATAATTGTAACAGGGAAATGCACCAAAACAAACAAAACAAAAACTAAAAAACAGGAGCTATAAAAATATGAAGGCTTTATATGCTAGCATTCTTTTAAAGAATGGATCAGCAGTGATAAATTAGGACAGGCAAGTTGACCCTGTAACAAAACCCTTGCATATCTTTTATGGAAAAATAAAAGCAAATTTTACCTTATGTAACATATTCATTCCAATATAACTTAATAAACTCTTAATGTAAGTTAGTTACTTGTTCTATCGTTAAAAAAAGAAAAAAAAAGCAGCAAATTCAATATTCCCAGGAAAAAAATAAAAAGGTCCAATAAATGGATTCTTAAGAAAGCAGTTTACAGATACCTACAACCAAGTGCAGACTTAGAATGTAGAGACTCTTAGAAAAGCTTTCCCTGTCCAAACTTTATGTACCATATTAAATTCAAAATTGGTGGCTAAAGCTGATGTTTCACAGAGATTCATTGATAACTTTAAAAAAATCAAGCCAAAGCTCAAAAACAGATTTAATTTTTATAAACCTTGATGTCTGTTGCCTATCAGTATCACATTATACATTAACATAGTTTTATATGACTACTAATTATTCACACATCCTTGTCTACAGTAGCTCTATAAAAACAACTGGCCTTGAGGAAGTAATAGCAAAATATATATGAATTTATAGATTAACTTTATATAGCCTGGAAGAAATTCTAGTCTGGCTCCCTTACATCAAGTTGAAGTTGAAGTGAGCATGTGGATTCCTAGTATATGCTTGGGTGATTTTGATGAGAAAATAAAGATGCCCAAAGAGTTTGTTATGACTGGAGATACCACTGTGCATGAAATTGTCAATATGTTGAGTTTTCCAGGGCATGAGAAATGAACGTATCTGAAGTTAGTCTGTGTTTCTGTAATAATTCATGTCCAGAGATTTCTGTAGGTTTAGAATGGTCCATTTGTCTGGAGTACTCACTTTTTCCAAAATATTGTTCGTCTGGCACAGCAGTGTATTCAGAGGGGATAAATCTGTCATAGTTATTAATATGTATAGAGCAGTATATTTGTTTGAGCTCATTTTGGTGATGGTCATAGCATTCAAATTACCATCACTTTCCACATCCTCAGAAGTTTCAACCAAGGTCTGTTCTTCCAGCTGGTAACGTAAGCCACAGCAGATGTAGTGTTGAATCATGCAGGCATCTGTATCTCCATGTTCAGTGTGATTCCTTGTTCAGATAGTCAGTTTACCAGAAGCATCTCTGCTCCATGATCTGGGGAGTCCATAAACACCTGTCATTACCTTACTCTCCACAATTCTGAATCCTATATTCAGTATTCCCATAAGGAAAGACCGTTGTTAATTTTTTGCCCTTGTGAGTTGCACTTTCCATAGACTTCTCTTCTCATAAAACCTCTAGCAAACAAGGCTTCTCAACAGCTGTCATTTGAATGTTCCCCTCCTGCCTTTGCATTTACAAACACTGAAGGCTTGTTTGAAGCTGAAAACTGGCTTATCCGGAGGGGGCATAGAACCAGCATTAGAAACCTTGGGCTTCAGCCTAGGCTTTATCATCCAAAGGCTTTCTGACCTAAAAACAGCCATTTAACCTCTCTGAACTTTAGGGATAATAATTATTATTCTAATACTAACCAGTAGAGTATTGTAAAGATTCAATTAGTCCTGAGTTCAATTCAATTAGTAACAATGCACAGTTCCTGCAATACAGTAGGGATTAAAAAAAAAAAATTAGCTATTACCCAAATCTTATTTCCCTAAATTTCAGTCATGTATGAACCTCAAGCAATCAATGGAAGATTATGGTCTTATTGATTGATTAAACAGGTATAGTAAGCAGAACTCTAAAATGACCCTCAAATCCTGCCACTGGAATGAATGTGTGTGGGTGTGCATGCGCGCTCAGTCGTGTCTGACTCTTTGAGACCCTGTGGACTGTAACCCACCAGACTCCTCTCTCCATGGATTTTCTTAGACAAGAACACGAGCAGGTTGCCATTTCCTTCTCCTGGAGATCTTATGAATATGCCTTAAATATTATCATGATAATACTATTATATATAACAATATTATGCTAAGTTATTGCAAAATATTATTATATAATACTTGACTGGGTGAATATGCCTTGAATAACCCTCTTCCTTTATATATGAATGCTATTTGTAAATATGATGAGGTTTTATTTCTTTGATCATTTTACCTTGTATGGCAAAACAGATTTATAGCTATGAACTCCCTAATAATTCGACTAGGATTTAAACAAAAATGAGACTATCCAGATGTACACAATAACCAACTAAACAAATGAATCTTGTGAAATTTTCAGAAGCCAAAGAGATTAGAAGTCAGAGAAACAATCTCCTGCTGTTCTGAGCAGAAGCAAACTGCTATGTTTTGGAGATGGCCACATGGCAGGGAATGGCAGGAAGCCTTTAGGGGCTGACTGTTTCAGTCCTACAGATGCAAGGAACTAAATTCTGCAAAAAATTAGTGGGTAAATATAAATTCTGAGCCATAGATGGGGTTGCAGTCCTGGGCCAACATTGATTTCAGCCTGGCAAGACCCAGAGCAGAGGACCCAGCTAATTGGTATCCAGATACTTAACCCATGGAGACTGGAAACTCATTAGAATTGTTTTAAGCCACTAAGTTTGCAATAATTTGTTGTGCAGCAATAGGAAACTAATTTAGGAGGTTTTCTGAAAATTTTGCTGTGCTGAATTTTATCTACTTGTATAGATAAAATTATTTCAGTACAAATAACACTGAAACCTACTGGTTTTAATTGGAGAAGAAAATAAAAAGAGAAAAAATGTACCATATATAAGAAGAAAAGCTCAATATTAATTGCATTTCCTATAATAATTGCTAAGATTTAATTAGCCACTGTGATATTTGTGGCTGCTATTTCAAAGACAGAAATTGTTTTGTGATGCAATGTCAACCATAAGAGAGTTCCTACTGATTTTCCAGGGTCAAATATATGTTAAGAACTGATTTGCAGTTGTTATAAAGGAGAGAATTTACAAAGCATTCAGCTATTTTGCTATTGCTTTATTGTTTAGGACATCATGGGGAAAAGAATACAAAATGGGAGTATTTTCATTCTGTTTATGATCTTCTTTTTGTATGGAAGATAAAAATCATCAGTGTGTCTGTTCCTATAGTTAAATCTTAGAGGCTTTACTGAAAATCGAAGAGCAATAAAAGCAAATGTAGTTTTACTTGAGAAATGTTTATCTTAGCTCCACTTCTCAGGTTGTGTAGACATATATGAGTATAAAATAACCTAGAGCAACACAGAATTGTCTTGCTTTATTTAAATGGTGGCAGTATTGGGGAAAAAAATGATGGCTATGTACATAATCATGATTTTCACCCATTTGTTTCATTTTCCATTCTGGTAAAACTTTTATTTAAATATCAAAGAAATATAAATCACCAAGAAAGATTTATATCTTCCAATCAGGACAGTAAAAGTTTACATCCAAACGAGAGAAAAAAAACAAAAAACAATCTTCAGGCTATAAGAGAAAGTAATTGAAGGATGGAGGAAATCATTGATTTGACTCTTGACTTGTGAAAAATAAATACTACAGGATGTATACAAAAGGAATTTCCAATATATTCTTATTATTAATGAACCTGGGACTGCGGAGATCACATACACCAGTCACGTTGTGACAAACTTCACTGATGGGGATATTTTAAGAAAGAAAACAAAAGCGTCTTTGTAGAAATCCAGCTTGTGCTTGGTTGAGACATATTTCTAAATAAAGTGGCAACTCCATCAAAATTCCAGTAAGATCAGTGTTATCTACTGCAGACTGAAGCCCTGGATAAACTTAAGCTATCCCAACAAACACTGAGAAGTTAGTTTTTAGTAGCAGAGTAGCAAAGTTTCTGGCCACAAAATTATCTATTAGAACAAATAAATAAGAGATAAACAAATATCAACAAATATATTCTGAAAACTAGTAAAAGGATAATTAAAAGTGATTAGTGAAGGTACATTATTGCAGTGGTTAAATATTTCCAAAGTATATATCAACACAATTTTTTTTACCAATGCAAGACTGTAACTAGTAAAACTGAGATACATATCTGCTACAGCTGTTTTACCTGGTTTTAACTCTTAACCTGCAAAACAAATCAGAAATTGTAAAGTAATCTAACTTGCTATATTTCCAATGCTCTGAGTTCTTGTCTAAGCTTTAGCATAGTACCAAGTGACTGTGAAAATACGCATGCAATTTTTATTTAGTGTTTATGTGAATACTTTTTAGCTTAGATGAAATTGTTACAATTCTTTCAGAGAGAAAAACACATCATATTTGATTAAGAAGTCTTTAAAAAGACTGTTTTATGACAAGTCTTGGTCTAAACCATCCTGATCTCGCTGAAAAATCTCCCAGGAAGAAGAAGAGGTCTATAAGGCTTGTAAGTCCTTAGGCAGAATGACCAGTGTCATTTTACAATACCAAAACTGACTCCAATACCAAATTTGATCACATTTATGGAATGAAGAAGAGAAATTTTAAAAATTATCAGACTGTTTTAAGTAAAAAGATATAGCTATCAAAGTTCTATAGATAGGATGATTAAAATTAAGTAAAAATCATTTTAAAATTATATTTTCTTTTGAAAGGGATAACAACATGATTGTAAAAATAAGATCCTATACCCAATCAAAATCACCAAGTCTAATGTTTCAGTACCAAAAATGTATTTGCATTTGGTACATAAACACTCTTAGCCATGGATGTTGGTTTAGGATGGTGGTAGCTGGAACATCTAAGTTTTATTTACATTGTGATAGAATTTAAATTCATCAGGAAATGTAAGCAGTCTCTTCCTATAAAAATTGAGCTATCTTCCAAACATTTTGGATACAATGTTATCTTTTTACATTCTGCTCTCCTCTCCATCCTCTCCAATTCTCTCCTCCAAGGTTTTCACTATGTGCTTAGAGAAGGCTTGTGATCTTGAATCAACAGAAAAAAGCTTGAAATATTTGTATAAACAAGATTTCCTTTGCAGACTCACTCGACCTACTTGCAGACCTACTCTGAGGTGCTTGGTCTAGGTTCCTCCTGAATTGATATCTCCTAGCGTAAGACATCTTAAAATCTAGCTTTGGGGGCTTCCCTGGTGGCTCAGATGGTAAAGAATCTGCCTGTAATACAGGATTGCTGAGTTCAATCACTTAGTTGGGAATATCCCATGAAGAAAAAAATGGACAACCCCTACAATATTCTTGCTTAGGAAATCCCAGGGATGAAGGATCCTGGCAGGCTATGGTCCATGGGGTCTCAAAAGAGTTGGATGTAACTTAGTGACTAAACAACAATAAAATTAATTCCTAGCCCTGCCCATACGTTCATCCTTCTGGGAAACTTTTGAAGCACAACTCATATGTTTCTGATGCCTTAGATCTATATAATCTTTCTTCTCCTCCCTCAATATAGTAGAACTAAAAGGATTAATCTTTGCTTGAATCCTTTCAGTCTGGGAAAGATTCTCCTCCCCACTTTTCTAATATTTTATAGTTACATTAGCGAGGGTTAACTCTTTATTTTTGTGCTTAAAGGTAGAACAAAAGACTTCAGTAAATCCTTTTTCTCTGTACTACTTTCTGCCTTCAGAAATACTGTCTTGCTTAAAGAGGTCATGCAAGTCAACTTTAAGATTCAAAGCTGATCAATGGCCTCTTTCCTCTAGGAAATAAGTAAAGCTCTCAAAGCACACAGATTTTTCTGTGAATATTAAATGATAAGAAGCAGGCCAAGTCCTTAGCACAGTGCCCACCATATAGTGATCATTCAGTGTATGTTGATTGCTATGGTTGTTGTGGTCATTCCCTCAACATCCAGGTGGAAATTTCCAGTTGTTTCTTAAAAATCAACTTCTCTGTTCCAAAGAGAATGCCTTTGGATGTTATTCTGTATGTGGGCTTCCTAGGCAATGTTTTCTCTCAGACTTTCCCTTTTCCTTATACAGTCTCTGGATTCCAGTGAACTCCTGTGCATGTTTCCTCTGCGCACTCACCCTTCCTACTCTCCCTCCATCTTCTTCTGCCTCCCCACATCCTCAGTCCCCAGATAGACACTCCGCAAAACCTCACCAGATAGTCCTTGTGCATATCTTTACTCCTTTCCAATACTTTCCTAACCTGAATGATCAGAAACAGTTAAATTTCTCTATGCTCTTTTGGATAATTTTTTTTTTCCCTCCTTCAATCAATTCCAACCTTCTCTGTAAGAGTTAAACTTTTCTCCTAATAATTGCTTCTAATTATTTAGCTACTTATGTGTTCTTAGTATGCTTTCTGCCACCATCAAAGTTTTTTTTTTTTTTTTCCACTTAAAATATCTGCTTTTTGCATGGAATTCTGTAGCAATTTGATTCTCAGACACAAAGGATTCTGGGTGACAGATTTCTTCTAATATCATTTACCTTTGTATTTGAACGTTTTCTTCTTAGATATGTAAAGCTGGGAAGTTGGGAGATATGTCCCTAAGTCAAACCCCTCAGGTCACCATTAGGTCTCTCCTTTTACACTTTAGACAATCCCAATCTGTTAACTCCTTGGAAGAAAAGTTATGACCAACCTAGATAGCATATTCAAAAGCAGAGATATTACTTTGCCGACTAAGGTCCGTCTAGTCAAGGCTATGGTTTTTCCAGTAGTCATGTATGGCTGTGAGAGTTGGACTATAAAGAAGGCTGAGCACCAAAGAATTGATGCTTTTGAACTGTGGTGGTGGAGAAGACTCTTGAGAGTCCCTTGGACTGCCAGGAGATCCAACCAGTCCATTCTGAAGGAGGTCAGCACTGGGTGTTCTTTGGAAGTAATGATGCTAAAGCTGAACTCCAGTACTTTGGCCACCTCATGTGAAGGGTTGACTCATAAGAAAAGACTCTGATGCTGAGAGGGATTGGGGGCAGGTGGAGAAGGGAAAGACAGAGGATGAGATGGCTGGATGGCATCACTGACTCGATGGGCGTGAGTCTGAGTGAACCCCGGGAATTGGTGATGGACAGGGAGGCCTGGTGTGCTGCGATTCATGGGGTAGCAAAGAGTTGGCCATGACTGAGCGACTGAACTGAACTGAACTGTAGGGCTTTAGTTTGAGATGGTCCAACGGGGACTTCTCTACTAGCTCAGTTGGTAAAGAATCCACCTGCAATTCAGGAGAACCTGGTTCAATTTCTGGGTTGGGAAGATCCACTGGAGAAGGAAGAGGCTACTCACTCCAGTATTGCTGGGCTTCCTTCATGGTTCAGCTGGTAAAGAATCACTTGCAGTGTGGGATACCTGGGTTCAATCCCTGGGTTGGGAAGATTCCCTGGAGAAGGGAACATCCCTTAGAGAAAGAAAGGGCTACCCACTCCAGTATTCTAGGTTGGAAAATTCCATTGACTGTAAAGCCCATGGGGTTGCAAAGAGTCAGATATGACTGAGTGACTTTCAGTTTCAAGTTTTATAGTTTTTATTTTCCATTGTTGCTCTCAGTGGGAAGTTGTCCTTCTTCTCTTTTCCTCCTTTTATTTCAGATGTGAGAAGTCCATTTTATGGGTGGTTTCTAGGACACTTGTAGTACATACCATGAAAAAAGAATTCTTAAATCCCAGTATAGGGCAAAAGTTGGCTGAAAGACTGGTTTTCTTATAAATTTTACACAATAATAAAAGATGAGAAATGTGAGTTTTTATAACAAAAGAAAATGAGAGCCAATTTGGTGAATCATTAGTTAGGATATAAAGACCTAAATTACAGTGTCTTAGTATAAGTCATAAGGAACTCTAACATGTAAAAGAACATAATAAACTCGACTGCTAAAGAAATTCCCAATCCCTTCTCATCTGGACTCAGCTAGTTATAGTAACTGCACTGTCCTTTTTGTTTGTTTGTCTTTTCAAAGTTACTGTGAGAATGTCCCTGTAAAATCTTGAAATATGTTCATATAAGAAAGCCTCTGTGTGTGGGGTAGATGAAGAAAGTATGCTTTTCCTATCTAGCATATAAAATGTAGATAATTAAGGATTTTTTATGTACACTAATGAGCATTTAGATATATATATGTCCGTGGTCTATTGGGGTTATAAAGAAATATGACAAGGTCACAGAAAAGATAGAATAATAAGCCTCTCACTGTGCCCATTTCTTATGAAGATGACTTGAAACATGTTTTTAATATTGGGTTGTAACAACTTTGAGCAAATGACTTTCAGTATCAAGCTACTAACTGGGTCATTGACCGACTCAGGATGTATAAACAATGTCAAGGGATCAATATAATCTCCCACATGCCTGTGGCCAACTGAGGTTTCCGTTGTTTAATTGATACCTTAGACCCTTATCCATCGTACACACTTTGAATAGAATAGGTGGCCTTTTTGATCCCATTAACCAGTGTTATTTGATGGATATTTATTATAGTTGTATTTTATGTGACTTTGTAAGTAGAGATGAATACATGAAAATGATATTTTGATACATAATTCTAAAGAATAAACAGAAGAACTGTACAAAAAAGATCTTCACGACCCAGATAATCATGATGGTGTGATCACTCATCTAGAGCCAGACATCCTAGAATGTGAAGTCAAGTGGNGACATTGTGGAACTAACATCCAGAAAGATTACATTTTCACCATAAGGGACTGAAATGCAAAATTAGGAAGTCAAGAGATACCTGAAGTAATAGGAAAGTTTAACCTTGGAGGACAAAATGAAGCAGGACAAAGTCTAACAAAGTTTTGCCAACAGAACTCAATGGTCACAGCAAACATTTTCTACCAACAAACAAGAGATGACTCTACATGTGGACATAACCAGATGGTCATACCAAAATCATGTTGATTATATTTTTTATTCCCAAAGATGGAAAAGTTCCATACAGTTAGCAAAAGCAAGACTGAGAGCTNCAACAGAACTCAATGGTCACAGCAAACATTTTCTACCAACAAACAAGAGATGACTCTACATGTGGACATAACCAGATGGTCATACCAAAATCATGTTGATTATATTTTTTATTCCCAAAGATGGAAAAGTTCCATACAGTTAGCAAAAGCAAGACTGAGAGCTGACTATAGCTCAGATCATGAACTACTTATTGCAAAATTCACTTAAGTTGAAGAACATAGGGAAAACCCCTTGGACACTCAGGTATGACCTAAACAAAATCCCTTATGATTATACAGTGGAGGTGACAAATAGATTCGAGGGATTAGATCTGATAGAGTGCCTGAGAAGTATGGACAGAGGTTCGTAACAATGTACAGGAGGCAGTGGTCAAAACCATCCCCAAGAAAAAGAAATGTGAAAAGTTAAATAGTTCTTTCAGGAGGCTTTACAAATAGCTGAGGAAGGAAGAGAAGCAAAAGGAAAAGGGATAAAGGAAGATATACCCATTTGAATGCAGATTTCCAAAGAATAGCAAGGAGAAATAAGAAAGGCTTCCTAAGGGAACAATGTTAAGAAATAGAGGAAAACAATAGAATGGGAAAGACTAGAGATCTCTTCAAGAAAATTAGAGATACCAAGGGAACATTTCATGCAAAGATGGGCACAATAAAGGACAAAAACAGTATGGACCCAACAGAAGCAGAAGATATTAGGAAGAGGTGAAGGAACACACAGAAGAACTATACAATAAAGATCTTAATGACTCAGATGACCAGGATGGAGTGATCACTCACCTAGCCAGATATCCTGGACTATTAATTCAAGTGGGCCTTAGGAAGCATCATTATGAACAAAGCTAGTGGAGAAGATGGAATTCCAGCTGAGCTATTTCAAATTCTAAATGATGCTGCTGTTAAAGTGCTGCACTCAATATGCCAGCAAATTTGGAAAACTTAGCAGTGGTCATAGAACTGGAGAAGGTCAGTTTTCGTTCCAATCCCAAAGAAAGCCAATGCCAAAGAATGTTCAAACTATTGCATGATTGCATTCACTTCACATGTTAGCAGAGTAATGCTCAAAATCTTTCAATCTAGACTTCAGCAGATTTCCAGATGTACAAACTGGCAGAAAAGGCAGAGGAACCAGAGATCAAATTGCCAATATCCACTGGATCATAGAAAAAGCTAGAGAATTTCAGAAAAAGTTCTAATTCTGCTTCATTGACTACACTAAAGCCTTTGTGTAGATCACAACTAGTTGTGGAAAACTCTTAAAGAGATGGAAACACCAGACCGCCTTACCTGCCTCCTGAGAAACCTGTGTGTGTATCAAGAAGCAACATTTAGAACTGGACGTGGAACAACAGACTGGTTCCAAACCGGGAAAGGAATATTTTAAGGCTGTATATTATCACCCTGCTTATTTAAGTGCAGAGTACATCATGTTAAATGGCAGACTGGATGAAGCACAAGTTGGAATTAAGATTGCATGGAGAAATATCAATAACCTCAGATATGTGTATGACACCACCCTTATGGCAGAAAGCAAATAGGAATTAAAGAGCCTCTTATTGAAGGAAAAGAGTTCAGTGAAAACTCTGGCTTAAAGCTCAACATTCAAAAAATGAAGATTATAGCATCCAGTCCCATCACTGGACATTCGTGGCATAGATGGGGAAACAATGTAAATAGTGACAGACTTTATTTTACTGGAATCCAAAATCACTGAGGATGGTGACTGCAGCCATGGAATTAAAAGACACTTGCTCATGAAAGAAGAGTTATGAGATATTTAGACAGGTAATTGAAAAGCAGAGATTACTTTGCCAACAGTCTGAATAGTCAAAGTTGTGATTTTTCCAGTACTCATGTACAAATGTGAGAGCTAGGCAATTAAAAAAAAAATGAGTGCCAAATAATTGATTCCTTTCAACTGTGGTGCATGAGAAGACTCTTGAGAGTCCCTTGGACAGTAAGGACATCAAAAAAGTCAATCCTAAAGAAAATGTCTTGAATTTTCATTGGAAAGACTGACACTGAAGTTGAAGATCCAATACTTTGGCCACCTGATGCAAAGGGCTGATTCATTGAAAAAGACATTGATGCTAGGAAAGATTGAAGGAGGGAGGGGAAGGGGATGACAGAGGATGAGACGGTTGGATGGCATCACTGAGTCAATGGACATGAGTTTAACACTCCTAAAAACGGTGAAGGATAGATAAGCCTGCTGTGCTACAGTCCATGGGATCACAAAGAGCAGACATGACTGAAGGACTGAACAACAGCCCCAGTATTGAAAGATGGAGTCTTAACCACCGGACCACCACTGACTATTCTTTAACAGTATATACTATTGCAGACCATAAGGCCACAAAAGGCAAATATTTAGCAGATTTGTATAAAATGCAGGTAATTAGTTATTTTACACATTGCTTGAGAGATATTTTCTATAAGTAAATATATGAATGTTTATCTGTTATTTCTATCTGAAAAATGTATTGAGATTAGCCAGATCTAACTGCATTAGAAGAAAAGCTATGATCAACCTAGAAAACAAATTAAAAAGCAGAGACATTACTTTGCCAACAATGGTCCACCTAGTCAAGGCTATGGTTTTTCCAGTAGTCACATATGGATGTGAGAATTGGACTATAAAGAAAGCTGAGCATCAAAAGATTGATGTTTTGAATGGTGGTGTTGGAGATGACTCTTGAGAGTCCCTTGGACTGCAAGGAAATCCAACCAGTCCATCCTAAAGGAAATCAGTCCTGAATACTCATTGGAAGAACTGATGCTGAAGCTGATACTTTGGCCACCAAATGCGAAGAACTGACTCATTGGAAAAGATCCTGATTCTGGGAAAGATTGAAGGCAAGAATAGAAGAGGCGGACAAAAGATGAGATGGTTGGATGGCATCACTAATTCAATGGACATGAGTTTGAGTAAAATCCAGGAGTTGGCGATGGACAAGTAGGCCTAGCATGCTGCCATCCATAGGGTCACAATGGGTGGGACGTGGCTGAACAACTGAACTGAACTGAAATAGCAAGTTAGTTGAAACATGGTAAAAAATGTTTTTCTATATATTATCTCAATGCATGTATCTCAGTTTTTCATACAATACTGAATAATTGCAAAATTATCCATCAACAGACCATAGTTAAATGAATATCTAAAAAAGAAATGTTATAGATCTAATAAATAGACAACATGAATCTTTGGCTCTCTTGCTATCTAACTCAAGCTCATGACACACAGAGTGGAAAACAAACTAAAATGTCAGAGCCTGGAGTAAAGTTTACTGCAAGGGTCCAGCAAGTAGTACTGGAGGCTTGTGCTCAAAAGACTTGAACTCTGGGTGGTTTTCAGGAAAGAATTTCTAAGGGCAAATTTTTGTATGAGGTCTGCAGGATGCAGAATTGAATTGTCTTCTGGTTGGCTGGTGGTGAGGTAACAGTAGTGATTAAGGAATTTTAATTATCAGTCTTCTAGTTCCAACCAGTCTGTGATCTATGAGCTTGTGCTCAACCTGACGTTACCATCCTCCTCTTGTGTAGAGGTCTTAGTTCCTGTTAAAGAACTCAGAGACATGTATCAGCTTTATCACTACACTATTGTTTTTCTACTGCCTTTCCTTCCTTTTCGCATTCCCTCACTTCCTTAATTAGCAGCTATTTCAATCTGCCCTTTAGAACTCAAGGAAAAGGAAATGGCAACCCACTCCAGTATTCTAGCCTGGAGAATCCCAAGGATGGAAAAGCCTGATAGGCTACAGTCCACGGTGTCGCAAAGAGTCGGACACAACTGAGCAACTTTACTTCACTTTAGAACTCAGAGAAGGCCTACCAATGAGAAAAAAGGGACACAGAGTGACCTTGTACCCAGAAGAGCCCCACAGTTTAATTTTATTCTCACTCTTTTGCTCCTTCATGCTCATCAAAACAAGTCACGTTCTAAAGGTTGGATTTACGAATATTCATTTTCATTAATTTTTATTTGTTTAATGATACATCTGTTACAAGTGTTTTTTTTTTAATTGATAAAGAAATCATCTCTGAAATTGAGTATGTTCAATTCTTTGCAAAAATCTCCCAGTTTCTATGTTTATGCTTATTCAAACCTTATGTCAGGTACATAAACATATAATATTTATTGCAATTGTTTTATTTTATGTTTGTAAACACAAAATAAAATTTTAGATGAAATTTATATTTTATGGCAAGATAAGAAAAATTAAATAAAAATGTCTTCTGCCCTTTGCCCTTCTCTGTTGTTAAATAGAATTTACAATAAAATTCATATTTTATGACAAGACAAGAAAAAATTAAGCATAAATAAGTTCTCTGCCCTTCGGCCTCCTTTCTCTCTGCTAGTGTGCAATGTGTATCTGCAATATGCATGAACCAAACTTCCCCAATTGGCAGAAATATCTGATCATCCATGAAGAGCAGTATGCTTCTAGCATCACAAGACAACTTCTTAAAAGATAACATTCCTTCTTGATCTTGTAAAGAGTTACAATGATGCTTTGTTCTGCATTGTGTAAACTGTCAATAATTATGTCGTAAATGTGTAGCCTTATGTCTCAAAAAACTTGTATAACTGTGTCTTGATTTCTAATAGGTTGAACAGTTCTGAGTTTTTTAATATGTTCTTTCCAGGTTATAATCCCTGACTTTGGCTTGAATAAAATTTTCCATGTGTTTCTTAGATTGACTGATTATTTTTTCATCAACACTACTTACTTTACTCTTATTTATATAACTTAAGGTTACAAATGAAAATTAACTTCATATGGACCATAGAATATCAAAATATGTTCAAAAACCAATTTGTTAAAATCCATAAGTCCTTTATAAGAAGCAAATAAAGACATTTTCATAAGATGCATGTTAAAGTAACCTAAAATGTTAAATTATTCACAAAAATCAGTCCTTTGAAATAATCAAAGCATTGCTTTTATATATACCATAAAACTGACAAAATTCAATGACAGTGTTTAAAAGTTATTTTTTTGTTTTTATTGTTCCAGTTAACAGGTAAAAATGTATTTTATGTATGAATTCAAATGTCAATTTTTATAGTAGTACCAGGGATTGAAGACCCTGCCTTATGTATTTTTCTATAGGTCAATGAGTTTCAATTTATTCATACTTATAGTCAATGTTATGACTTTCTCTATGAGAGTAAAAATGATCTTTTTTCCAGAGGCTAGAANCCCCTGGCCTCAGACACAGGATAGCTCCTCCCGACTGCTGCCCCTGACCTCGGACTTGGGTGGGTCCTCTTGGCTGTTCCTGCGCCGTCGCAGCCTGGCACTCTCGGCCACTGCCCCTAATATGGTAATCATATATTTATGGTGGTTATGATTATTATTATATTGTGATTGCTTATATCTTCTTAATAAATTGACCCCTTTATCATCATATAATAACCTTATTGATCTGTTGCTACTTTTTTGACTTAAGGTCAGTTTTATCTGATGTAAGTATGATTACCAATACCCTCTTTTGGTTTCCAAATTGCATGGAATATCTTTTGCCATTCTGACACTTTGAGTCTATTTATGCCCCTACATACATAACTTAATTGAATCTCTTATAGGCAACACATCATTGGGTCTTTTCTTTAAATCTATCTATCTCTACTTGACTAGAGAATTTAGTCCACTTACAATGAAAACTTATTGATAGGTTAAGACTTACTAATACAGTCTCAATTATTTCCTGGATGTTTTGTATGTCTTTTATTTTCTCCCTTGTTGCTGCTGTTCTTTGTGAATTGATTATTTTCCACAGTGGTATGCTTTGAATCTATTTTTTTTTTTTTTTTAGTCTTTTGTAGATCTCCTGTAGGTTTTACACTGGGATTATTATGAAGCATACATAAACCATCCTCTAGTATAAAGGTCTCTTTTACAGTAACATTTGAACTTCAGTTGCATGCCAGTGAGCCCTCCCTCCATAAAGTTATCATTGGCTTTCTCTGCCATAATCTTATAGTCCAGGAGAGAGTGGGATGATTTATTCAAAGTACTGAAAAGAAAAAGAAAAACAAAACAAAACACAAAACAAACATTTCACACATAAACTCTACCTTTTTATTCCATTTTCTATTTTGATGTTATAATTTTCCTTTTTTTTTATTGTGCATTGATTAACAAGTGATTGGTGATAGTGCTTTAGTTGCTAAGTCATGTTTGATTGCTGTGATCCCATGGAATCTAACCTACCAGGCTCCTCTGTCCCTGGAATTTCCCAGGCAAGGTTACTGGAGGGGGTTGCCATTTCCTTCTTCAAGGTATCTTTCCAACTCAGAGATCAAACCCGAGTCTCTTGTATTATAGGCGGATTTTTTTTTACCAACTGATCTACCATGGGTATAGTTATTTTTGGCATTCATTGCCTTTAAAGTTTGGGTTAAGTTGTTAGCACATCACTGTATTACAATATTAGAGTATTCTGAATTTGACTGTATACTCACCTTTACAAAAAAAGAGATCCCCTGGTGGCTCAGCTGGTAAAGAGTCTGCTGGCAATGTGGGAGACCTGGGTTTGATCCCTTGGTTGAAAAGATCCCCTAGAGAAGGGAATGGCTACCCACTCCAGTATTCTGGCCAGGAGAATTCCATGGACTGTACAGGTCATGGTGTTGCAAAGAGTTGGATACCACAGAGCAACTTTCACTTTACCTTTACCTTTAACAATGCATTATCTATTTTTATATGTTTTAATGTTACCAGTTAGAGTCTTTTCATTTCAGCTTAAAGATTTCTTGTAAAGCAGGCCTCATGTTGATGAAAGCCTTGAGCTTTTATTTCTCTGGAAAAATCTTCATTTTATTAAGCATAATTAGCATAATAATGATACATTATTTTTGACTGTTGGGTTTCTTGTTTTCTTTTCTTTTTTCCTTCTAGCACTTTGAATATATTATCCTGCTCTCTCTTGGCCTGCAAGTTATGCTTGGGAAGTCCAAAGATAGCTTTATGGGGGAAGGGCTACTTGTAAGTTAATAAGCTATATTTTTCTTGCTATTTTTTAAGATTCTGTTTTTATTTTTGACAATTTTATTATTGTGTCTTGGAGACAATTTTTGAGTGTTTTTTATATGTATATATAAAGTATGAGCTTAATGAACTTGGAAATTCAAATCTCTTCCTGCATGTGGGATATTTTCAGCTGTTATTTCTTTAAGTAAGTTTTATACCATCTTCCCTTTCTCTTCTTCTGAATTCCAATAATCTACAGTTTGATCATTTTTATGGTATCCCAGAGATCACATAGACTTGTCACTCTTTTTTATTCTTTTTCCTTTGTTCTCTTCTGACTGGATAATTTCTAACATTTGTTTTCTGATTCACAGATTCTTTCTCATGATCATTCAAGTCTGTAGTTGGTGCTCTCTACTGCAATTTTCATTTTACTCATTGTATTACTCAACTCTAGAATTTCTGTTTTCCTATCATACGATATCTCTGTTAAACTTTTCACTTCACGTATTGTTTCCCTAACTGTATAAATGGGGAAATCCTGATTGTCTTTCTGTGTTTTCTTTATAGGTCTTTGCTGTTGTTGATCAGGCACTGTGTCATGTCCAACTATCTGTGACCCCATAGACTGAAGCATGCCAGGCTCCATTGTCCTCCACTATCTCCTGGAGTTCGTTCAGATTTATGTCCATTGAGTCAGTCATGTTACCAAACCATCTCATCCTCTGTCATCCCCTTCTCCTTTTGCCTTCAGTCTTTCATAGCATCAGAGTCTTTTCCAGTGAGTCAGTTCTTCACATCAGGTGACCAAAGTATTGGAGTTTCATCATCAGCATCAGTCCTTCCAATGAATATTTAGGGCTGATTTCCTTAGGGTTGACTTGTTTGACCTCCTTGCAGTTCAAGGGACGCTCAAGAGTTTTCTCCAGCACCACAATTTGACAGCATCAATTTGTCAGCACACAGCCTTCTTTATGGCTTCTGTATAGCTCTTTAAGTTTCCTTAAAGCAGCTATTTGAATTTTTTACAGATAAGAGTTCTGTGTATTTGTCATCAGTTACTAAAAGATTACTGTGATATTTTGGTAGTTTCTTGTTTCCTTGATTTTTCATGTTTCTCGAGGTCTTCCACTACNTCCATTGAGTCAGTCATGTTACCAAACCATCTCATCCTCTGTCATCCCCTTCTCCTTTTGCCTTCAGTCTTTCATAGCATCAGAGTCTTTTCCAGTGAGTCAGTTCTTCACATCAGGTGACCAAAGTATTGGAGTTTCATCATCAGCATCAGTCCTTGCAATGAATATTTAGGGCTGATTTCCTTAGGGTTGACTTGTTTGACCTCCTTGCAGTTCAAGGGACACTCAGGAGTTTTCTCCAGCACCACAATTTGACAGCATCAATTTGTCAGCACACAGCCTTCTTTATGG
This sequence comes from Neotragus moschatus, assembly GCA_006410615.1. Taxonomy (NCBI): domain Eukaryota; kingdom Metazoa; phylum Chordata; class Mammalia; order Artiodactyla; family Bovidae; genus Neotragus; species Neotragus moschatus. The sequence continues at coordinate 588,163 of SJYA01001729.1, forward strand.
CTTCTGTATAGCTCTTTAAGTTTCCTTAAAGCAGCTATTTGAATTTTTTACAGATAAGAGTTCTGTGTATTTGTCATCAGTTACTAAAAGATTACTGTGATATTTTGGTAGTTTCTTGTTTCCTTGATTTTTCATGTTTCTCGAGGTCTTCCACTATGGGCTTTGCATTTGAAGTAGCATTCATTTCTCCAGTTTAACTAATTGCTTTTGAAAGAGAAATGCCTTCTGTTAGTCCTGCTAGGTATTGTAAAGGCTTGCTCAGACCCTCTGTAGATATATCAGTTTTATATTTCTTGCTCTCTCTTGTGTCAGAATTGTTAGCTTCCATATAATACTGCAATCCCACTCCTGGGCATATATCTGGAGAAAAGCATGATCTGAAAGAATCAATGCACCCTGATGCTCATTGCAGCACTATTTATAATAGGCAAAGCATGGAAGCAATCTAAATGCCCATAGACAGAGAATTGATAAAGAAGATATACAGTGGAATAAAAAGAGAAATAATGGATAAATAAATGAAAAGAATGAAATTAAAAAGAAAGAAATAGTGTCATTTATAGCAACATAGATGGATCTAGAGAGTATCTTACTAAGTGAAGTAAGACAGAGGAAGAGAAAGATCATATAATATCACTTATATGAGGAAAGCAAAAAAAAAAAAGAAATTATACAAATGAATTTACTTATAAAACAGAAACATACAGATTTAGAGAATGAACTTATGATTATGGGGAAGGAAGGGGGCAAGGGATTGTTAAGGATTTTGGAATTGAGTGAACACACTGCTATATTTAAAATGGATAACCAACAAAGATCTACTATATAGCACAGAGAACTCGGTTCAATATTGTATAATAACCTAAATTGGAAAAGAATTTGAAAAAGAATAGATGTATGTATATATCTGAATGTCTTTGCTGTACACCTGAAGCTATCACAACATTGTAAATAGACTATATTCTAATACAAAATTAAAAAATTAAAAACAAATAAAAACAACACAGTAAAAAAAAGTATGCCTACTCTCAGTCTTGCCACACACCAGGCCAGGAGTCGATGGCCTTCCTTTCCTTCTAAAGGCAAAGCTAATGGTCAGGTTTGTGATCTCTCACTGATGTGCAGATCTAGGCCATCCTTCTGAGTATGCTCACTGGCTGTCTGCCAAAGCTTGATATCACCATTTTCAGGGAACATGCAGAGGATAGGGCCACTGGGTAGATGTATGTGTGTGTATATTGTTGGGGAGGGAGGAGGTGTGAAATATGCAGAGCACCAGAGACATCTGTGTACTATTTAGGGATGGACAAGTGAGCCATTCTTTGTGGATCCTGGGTAGGCTTCTTGATGGAGTCTGCAACAGTTAGTAGGATCCATATGCCTTTATTGCTTCTAAAAATCTTATCTGATTCTTCCAGACTCTTACCTAATGCATCTTATGACTAAGTCCCCTGGATGTTAAGAAAGAGAAGTTGTCCCCTCTGACAAGGTCCCACAAAGCTGAGAAAACCCCATTCTCACTTTCATGTTCTCTTTTCCTTTGTGGGGGAAATTATGGGCTGCGATTTCTGCTGGCACTGAACTGTGCTGCCTTGAAGAAGAAATGATTTGGGTAAAATCAAATTGTTCCTCCTATTTTCTCCAGTACATCCAGTCTACATTTCAGCCTAAGATTTGTTTGTTTGTTTTACTCTAATATTGTGCAGGAACGTCTCTGCTGAAAACCTGGACTTCCATGAAGTCTCTTGTGTATGTGATGATTGTCAGTGATCAGTAGGGGCCCCAGGACTATAGCCAAGAATACCTGGAGTTGGTTCATAGTCTACTGCTGGGTCCCCAACTGGGACCAAGTTCCAAATGTCATTATCCAGTGAGTTTACAGGATTTCTCCTGGATCCCTTGGTGTGTGTTGCTGGATTCCACAGCTAGCACATAGCTACTTTTGTCTACAGAAGGATGCCAGATTGTTGTTGGTGAAGGGACATAATGAGGAATATCTTATTAAGCCATATGCTGGCAATATTTTGAGGGGAACTTTAACTTGTTAAATTTCATATTCTTAGCAAATGGTATACATGAAGGTAATTCTTACAATTAGAATAAGAGAATGGTATCTCTTATTCTCACTTTAACTTAATATATGGTCAGTTCTGTCTAGTGCTTTACGAAAGAAAAACATCAGAATTGAAAAAAAACTGTCATTAGCTTTATTTGTTAATAATATATTTATCTTCTAGATGAAAAAGAGAATCAACAAATCATTAGCACTTATAAAAGATTTTGTTTGCAGATAAAAGATGTATTTTCAAAAATAAATTACAACAAACCACAATTGAAAATAAAGGTATTTGTAATAGCAACAAAAACAATAAAACCTTTTAAATAGTACAGAAAACCTCTTTGTATAATAAACAAACAAACAGTTCTGAAACAAAATTAATAGCTTTATACTTTCATGAGATAAATTAATACTGTAAAATACATTTTATTTCTAATTTTAAAAAGGAGAACTTAATGGAGAGATGGGGAATTTGCCTACCTTTGGCCACCTCATGCGAAGAGCTGGCTCATTGGAAAAGACTCTGATGCTGAAAGGGATTGGGGGCAGGAGGAGAAGGGGACGACAGAGGATGAGAGGGCTGGGTAGCATCACCAACTCGATGCACATGAGTTTGGGTGAACTCTGGGAGTTGATGATCGACAGGGAAGCCTGGCGTGCCTCTGTGACCCCTCATGACAGAGAGACTGAACTGATCTGAAGTGCACATTACAAAACCAGTAATAGATCTATGTATGTATTACACTTTGGTTGATAACGAAGCTGAGAAAGAGGGAAAGANCAACTCGATGCACATGAGTTTGGGTGAACTCTGGGAGTTGATGATCGACAGGGAAGCCTGGCGTGCCTCTGTGACCCCTCATGACAGAGAGACTGAACTGATCTGAAGTGCACATTACAAAACCAGTAATAGATCTATGTATGTATTACACTTTGGTTGATAACGAAGCTGAGAAAGAGGGAAAGGGAGAAAAAATATCTGTGGGGAAAGATGAATACTTTAGTAGAGTGTTATGTTTATCTTCCAAAGATGGCCTCAATAATATCTCCCATCCTACAAGTTCTTTCAGAGTGTGACCTGTGAGTGAACAGGTAATTAAAAGTGAGAAACCCCAAAGGAACTTCAGACACATGAAAAGTTGTTCAAACTCATTGGTAATTAGAATCAAGTAAATTAAAATAATAATGAATTATCACATTGTACTTATGAGATTGGCCTTCAGGGAAAAGTTACTCATCATCAGTTGTGGGGCTGTACGATAAAGGAGCACTCATGCGAGATGGGACGCTGGTGTATCCAGCGTGTATGTTAGTCCAGAGTCAAATTAATTGCACTGATACTCTGCGATCCAATAATCCCACCTTTGCACATAAATCTCAGAAGAAACATTTGCAAAGATGTTTACTGCAATTTTGTTTGTGGAAATAAGAATTTGGAGGCAGTTGTTGAAGCATCATTATGGCTATATTAAGTAAAACAGAGAGGAAGTACTCTACAGAGTATTATATAGCATTAGTTCCATGGTGATGTGAAGATCTAAAAATAATTCTGATTTTTAAGAAACAAGGTGAAATATTAGGCTAATAATATTCATGTAAAGTAAAAATCTATGCATTTAAAGATCTAAGGTATATTTACAAAGCTCAGTCTAAAATTAATTATGTTGAATAGATTATGGAGTAGGCAGTGAGGATATTGACAACTCACAAAGTTGGTGATATAATTGTCCTATGAGGTGAGAGAATAGGTTAAAATAGATTAAAAAGAAATTTATGTATTTTCTTAGGGATAAACAGAAATACTAATTGAGAGAAGATACATACCCAAGTATCTGTTGCTTCACCTTACTGCTGCAATCAATAACTCAGGAGAAAAGTATATTTGTGTTTGAGATCGACTTAAAATGACCTACACTGGTCAAGACAAACCTTCACAAGTTTCTCTGTTACCAAGATCCTGCCCTGTTTCTTTGGTGCTTTTTTCCCTCTACAGCTAGAAATTGCATTTGACCCAGCACCTAGAGTAGAATGCAACTCATTATTTCTGTTCATTTTTTACTTCAGTTTTCAGTATCCTATCATTTTGCCTTTTCATACTGTTCATGGGGTTCTTAAGGCAAGAATACTGAAGTGGTTTGCCATTCCCTTTTCCAGTGGACCACATTCTGTCAGGCCTCTCCACCATGACTCACTCATCTTGGTTGCATGGCTTAGTTTCACTGAGTTAGACAGGGCTTGGTCCTAGTGTGATTAGACTGACTAGTTTTCTGTGAGTGTGGTTTCAGTGTGTGTGCCCTCTGATGCCCTCTTGCAACACCTATCATCTTACTTGGGTTTCTCTTACCTTGCATGTGGGTTATCTCTTCACGGCTGTTCCAGCAAAATGCAGCCACTGCTCCTTATCTTGGACGAGGGGTATCTCCTCATCACCACCCTTCCTCACCTTCAATGTGGGATAGCTCCTTTAGGCCCTTCCTGTGCCCGCTCAGCCACTGCTCCTTGTACATCCAGTTGCTCCTCTTGGCCACCGCCCCTGGCCTTGGGTGCGGGCTGGCTACTCCCGGCCGCCCCGACCTCCAATGCAGGGTAGCTCCTCTTGGCTGCCACCCCTGGCCTCAGACGCGGGATAACTCCTCTAGGTGGTTGTTGTGCCATCACAGCCTGGCACTCTTGGCCGTTGCCCCTGACCTCGTATGTTGGGTAGCTCCTCTAGGCCATGCTTAGTGTGCCGGTCACAGCCACCTGTGCTTAGTAAGTAATTACACATAATCAAATATAGCACAGTTGACATTATCATAAATCTAGTTATTTGGATATATATAGAGATATATAAACGTATAACATACATATATATAATTTCTTTGTATACTTTTAGATATCAAAGTCAATTTTCACGGGGGAAAAAAAGTCAAGTTCCAGAGTCATTTCATGGCCTCTGAATGTTGCTGTAGTAACACATATATATGAATCCATTAAAAAAAGAAGGAAAAAGTAATGCTTTGACTTGGAAAAATTATATACATAATTAAATATATATATAAATATGCATATATATATTCTCATAGAAAAAAAGCAGAGGTTATGCTTTGAATTTGTTTTTCTTATTACTTAACTGTAGAGGTTGTAATTAAAAACATAGAATTGGTAGTTCTATCCATTTTTTTTAAAATTAGATGCTTCTATTGTATTTCTCCCCTTGAAAAAATTCAGGATAACATTTAAGTGTTTAGCATTTTACATTGTGCAAAATTTCATTGAAAATACATCATGAATTGAAAGATATTTTAAAAAGTCAACATTAGTTACTTAGAATATATTATATATAGTAGTCTCATAGTAGTAGTCTCATATATAGTAGTCTTATAGTAGTCTCACTATGATACTTTAAATGAGTAAATTGAAACTAGACCCTCTCCGTTTCCCACTGTATAGTAAATAAAAAAGAATTCTTCTCATGTTATCACTAGGGAGAGACAAACTAATTAGAATCTGTGTATATGAACTGAATGGATAACATTTGGATATAAGGTACTTGAAAGTATGTGCGTTCTGATAAGCAAATATAGCACATTTGACATTATCGTAAATCTATTAATTTGTGTTATCCTGAACCTCATAATCTTTTTCTTCAGCTCCCCATGGAGTCCAGTGTATAAACTGACAAATCTATGCTGGGATTCAGAGGGAGTCATTGACACAGTATCTGGCATCAGCCTTATCAATCAAAGAGGAAAATGAACAGACTTGGGCAAATACTGTATGCTGGGACCATGTTAAAATCAGTTAAACCACCTCCAGCTTGTTGTCAACACCATTGAGGAAGTCATCATGCCATTTCTTTGTGACAACTTTTGGGCACTGACAATCAGCTTGGAGACTCCCTTGGCAAGGATATCATCTAAAATCGAATGTGCTAAGCGTGCTCTGCAGTGCTGGAGCAGAGGCTGCACAGTGCTGGAGCAACTGTGAGGATATACCCCACGGGCAAGGGCAGAGAAGCCCCAGGAAGACAGTAGGTGCTAGAGCAGCAGGCAGGGCGCTGGTATGACTTTGAGGAGATACCCCATGTCCAAGGGCAAAGGAGAAGCTCGAGCAAGATGGTAGGAGGCGTGAAATAGCATTAAGACTCAAACCCCATACCTGCCAGAGATGCTCAGAGGGCTCAAAAGAAGCTTGTGCAGACCAGGACCCAGGAGAAAGAAACCATGATCCCCCAAGAGACTGACTCAGATTTGCCAGTGAGAATCCAGGAGTCTCCAGCAGAGGCGTGAGTCGGTGGTGGCCTCCTGCAGGTTGCAGGCAGTGAGTGCTGCAGTGCAGGCATGGGACGTTTTGAAGGAGGACTCTATTATCTTCATTACCTCCATCATAGTTTTGTCCCAGATAAATAACAGGGAAGGAAGACGCCTCACCCATCCACAGAAAATTGTATTACAGATTTATGGAGCATATCCCTGCCCTTTCGAGCAAGACCCACTTTCCCTCTCAGTCAGTCTCTTCCATCAGGAAGTTTCCATAGGCCTCTTATGCTTCTCCACCAAAGGGCAGACAGACTGAAAAACACAATCACAGAAAAACTAAACAGTCTGATCACATGGACTACAGCCTTGTTTTAACTCAAGGAAACTGAGCCATGCTATGCAGGGTCACCCCAGATGGGTGGGTCATGGTGGAGAGTTCTGAACAAACATGGTCCACTAATGAAGGGAATGGTAAACCACTTCAGTATTCCTGCATTAAGAACCACATGAACAGTATGAAAGGCAAAAAGATAGGGCACTGAAAGATGAAATCCCCAGGTCAATAGGTGACCAATATGCTACTGGAGTTCAGTGGAGAAATAACTCCAGAAAGAATGAAGGGATGGAGCCACAGCAAAACCAATACCCAGCTGTGGATGTGACTGGTGATGAAAGTAAATTCCAATGCTGTAAAGAGCAATATTGCATAGGAACCTGGAATATTAGGTCCATGAATCAAGGGAAATAGGAAGTGCTCAAACAGGAGATAGCAAGAGTGAATGTCGACATCCTAGGAATCAGTGAACTAAAATGGACTGGAATGGGTGAATTTAACTTATATGACATGAATTGTGAATCGTGAACTTCCAGATGTTTAAGCAGGTTTTAGAAAAGGCAGAGGAACCAGAGATCAAACTGCCAACATTCGCTGGATCATTGAAAAATAAGAGAGTTCCAGAAAAACATCTATCTTTGCTTTATTGACTATGCCAAAGCCTTTGACTGTATGGATTACAATAAACTGTGGAGAATTCTTCAAGAGATGGGAAGACCAAACCACCTGACCTGCCTATTCAGAAACCTATATGCAGGTCAGGAAGCAACAGTTAGAAATGGACATGGAACAACAGACTTGTTCCAGATAAGAAAAAGAGTATGTCAAGGCTATATATTGTCACTCTGCTTATTTAACTTATATGCAGAGTACATCATGAGAAATGCTGGGCTGGAGGAAGCACAAGCTGGAATCAAGACTGCCAGGAGAAATATCGACAACCTCAGATATGCAGATGACACCACCCTTATGGCAGAAAGTGAAGAGGAACTAAAGAGCCTCTTGATGAAAGTGAAAGAGAAGAGTGAAAATGTTGGCTTAAAGCTCAGCATTCAGAAAATGAAGATCATGGCATCCAGTCCCATCACTTCATGGCAAATAAATGGGGAAACAGTGGAAACAGTGACTGGCTTTATTTTTCTGGGCTCCAAAATCATTGCAGATGATGATTGCAGCCATGAAATTTAAAGATGCTTATTCCTTGGAAGGAGTTATGACCAACCTAGATAGCATATTAAAAAGGAGAGACATTACTTTGTCAAAAAAGGTCTGGCCATGTCAAGGCTATAGTTTTTCCAGTGATCATGTATGGATGTGAGAGTTGGACTATAAAGAAAGCTGAGCACCTAAGAATTGATGATTTTGAACTGTGGTGTTGGAGAAGACTCTTGAGAGTCCCTTGGACTCCAAGGATATCCAACCAGTCCATGCTAAAGGAAATCAGTTCTGGGTGTTCATTGGAAGGACTGATGCTGACACTTCAACACTTTGGCCACCTGATGTGACAAGCTGACTCATTTGAAAAGACACTGATGTCGGAAAGATTGAAGGCAGGAGCAGAATGAGATGACAGAGGATAAGATGGTTAAATGGAATCACTGACTCACTGGACATAAATTTAAGTTAACTCCAGTAGTTGGTAATGGACAGTGAGGCCTAGCGTGCTGTGGTTCATAGGGTTGCAAAGAGTCGGACATGACTGAGCGAATGAATTGAACTGAACTAACCTGAAAGAGTTTAGTACCAATAGATTCTTAATAAAAAACAATGTTTAATCCAAATTAATTTAACTAGTTATAATATGGTCATATGTATTAGTACTTTATTTTGATTATGAAAAATAAAATCTGTGACATATAAATAATTGGCAATATTAATTATAAGTATTACAAAGATATATCTGGTTATAAATAGAATACAATATTTCTTTTCTATTATCATCTATTATAAACTATTGAATATAGTTCAATATCCTCAATAAGATATATTTAGGACCTAAAGTTGTGGAGGAAAATTTGGGATACAAATAGAATGATGCTTGTTTAGAAAATAAAATGTCATTTATCCAACAGTATGCATGTAGTATTATTCCACTTTTGATGTTACATATGTATGTCATATGTATATGAATATATATATAATTAAGAGGGAAGACAAAAACATATACTGTATATACAGTTATAGGTAGAAAATGTGTCTATTTGAAATAGTACAAAGATACCATGTTTTTCTAAGTAACACTCAGAAAGTTTTTAAGCAATTTAAAAGTTGTTGAAGAACTTCATATTATAGACATTGGGAGATTGTGTTCATATATCCCNTATGTATATGAATATATATATAATTAAGAGGGAAGACAAAAACATATACTGTATATACAGTTATAGGTAGAAAATGTGTCTATTTGAAATAGTACAAAGATACCATGTTTTTCTAAGTAACACTCAGAAAGTTTTTAAGCAATTTAAAAGTTGTTGAAGAACTTCATATTATAGACATTGGGAGATTGTGTTCATATATCCCATACCTACTACTCTCTGTAGTCAGTCTCTTCATCAGTGTAGTATATTTGTTATAAATAAGAGTACAAATCAAACCAATATTTCCTTATTACTGTTAACACAAGTCAATCTTTGATTCATATTTTCCAAGATTCTGCATAAATCTCTTTTTTATTGTTTTTACAGGATCCAATCCCTGNTGGAGAAGGTCAGTTTTCATTCCAATTCCAAAGAAAAGCAATGCCAAAGAATGCTCAAAATAGTGCACAGTTGCGTTCCTCTCACACGTTAGTAAAGTAACACTCAAAATCCTCCAAGTCAGTTTTTAGCAATACATGAACTGTGAACTTCCAGATGTTCAAGCTGGCTTTAGAAAAGGTGGAGGAAACAGAGATCAAATTGCCAACATCCGCTGGATCATGGAAAAAGCAAGAGAATTCCAGAAAAAAAAAAACATCTATTTCTGCTTTATTGACTATGCCAAAGCCTTTGACTGGGTGGATCACAATAAACTGTGGAGAATTCTTCAAGAGATGGGAATACCAGATCACCTGACCTGTCTCTTGAGAAATCTGTATGCAGGTCAGGNGCTGGATCATGGAAAAAGCAAGAGAGTTCCAGAAAAAAAAACATCTATTTCTGCTTTATTGACTATGCCAAAGCCTTTGACTGGGTGGATCACAATAAACTGTGGAGAATTCTTCAAGAGATGGGAATACCAGATCACCTGACCTGTCTCTTGAGAAATCTGTATGCAGGTCAGGAAGCAACAGTTAGAACTTGACACGAACAACAGACTGGTTCCAAATAGGAAAAGGAGTACGTCAAGGCTGTATATTGTCACCTTGCTTATTTAACTTCTATGCACTGTACATCATGAGAAATGCTGGGCTGGAAGAAGCACAAGCTGGAATCAAGATTGTCAGGAGAAGTATCAAGAACCTCAGATATGCAGATGACACCACCCTTATGGCAGAAAGTGAAGAGAAACTAAAAAGCCTCTTGATGAAAGTGAAAGAGGAGAGTGATAAAGATGGCTTAAAGCTCAACATTCAGAAAACGAAGATCATGGCATCTGGTCCCATCTCCTCATTAGAAATAGATAGGGAAACAGTGGAAACAATGAAAGACTTTATTATTTTGTGCTTCAAAAGCAATGCAGATGGTGACTTTAGCTATGAAATTAAAAGACGCTTTCTCCTTGGAAGATAAATTATAACTAACCTAGACAGCATATTAAAAAGGAGAGACATTCCTTTGCCAATAAAAGCCCCTCTAGTCAAAACTATGGTTTTTCCAGTATTCTTGTATGGATGTGAGAATTGAAATATAAAGAAAGCTGAGCACTAAAGAATGGATGTATTTGAACTGTGTTGTTGGAGAAGACTCTTGAGGTTCCCTTGGACTCCAAGGAGTTCCAACCAGTCTATCTTAAAGGAAATCAGTCCTGAATATTCATGGGAAGGACTGAAGCTTAAGCCAAAACTCCAATACTTTGGCCACTTGATGCGAAGAACTGACTCACTAGAAAAGACCCTGATGCTGGGAAAGATTGAAGGTGGCAGGAGAAGGGGATGACAGAGGATGAGATGGTTGGCTGGCATCACTGACTCGATGGACATGACTCCAGGAGTCAGTGATGAACAGAGAGTCTTAGCATGCTGCAGTCCATGGGGTCTCAAAGAGTCAGACATTACCAAGTGACTGAACCAAACTGGTACTAAATGCCCTGTTAGAATCCAAAGTCTTGAGGGAAAGTAATTCTTCACTTGAATATTTCCACAATGCAGTGTAAATGTGTGCTCAAAACCAGCATGAATGAAGGAGGTAGATTTTCCATTCCTCACAGCATATATGGCCACTATCCTTTATTACTTTTATCTCTGATTTTAATTTCTAGACCCACTGAACTATTTCCTCTCCTTTAACTGTCCCCTTTATTATTTCATCTCTACATTTGCCCCTTTTTTGTTTAATAACAATACAATCTTTTTCATATTCCCTCCACACCAGCACAACATAAAATTTGTTATAAGAAGAGTCTAGAGTTATTTTAGTTTGCTCTATTAGAACCATAAATCTCCAATCTAATAATTTATAGAGTTTTATTGTGAGTAATTCTGTAAATTGATGTTTCTGCTGGTGACAGAGAAAAAGAAAAATCTACTTGATGTAATAAAATACAGAAAAGTAAGGTAATTGTGAATTTCTTTTGGCTAAAATATTCTAGAGATAGAAGAATATGAACCCTTTTATTTCTGCTCCAAATAAACTCTCCAAGATATTCAATTATGTTTATATACTTGATCTGAATGTGTTTTGATTATATTCAGATATAGAAAAATGTAGTAAAATATACATCTGACAGACTACAATTCCATTTATAATTATAGGTGAGATCACCAAATTAATTTTCAAACTGGATATTTTTAAAATTAAAAGGGAACAATGTTGTCCAGTCACTAAGATGTGTCCAACTCTTTGCAATCCCATGAAGTGCAGCACTCCAGACTTCCCTGTTCTTCACTATCTCCCAGGTCTTGTTCAAGTTCATGTCCATTGAGTCAGTGATGCCATCCTGCCATCTCATCCTCTGTCATCCTTTCCTCCTCCTGCCCTCAATCTATCCCAGCATCAGGATTTTTTCCAATGAGTCAGCTTTTCTCATCAATTGGTCAAAGTTTTGGAGCTTCAGCTTCAGCATTAGTACCTCCACTGAATATTCAAGAGTTGATTTCTTTTAGGATTCACTGATTGGATCTCCTTGCAGTCCAAGGGACTCTCAAGAGTCTTTCCAGGACCCACAATTCAAAAGTGTGTATTCTTCAGTGTTTAGCCTTGTTTATGATTGAACTCTCACATCCGTACATGACTACTGGAGAAACAATAGCTTTGATTAGATGGACCTTTATCAGCAAAATGAAGTCTCTGATTTTTAATGAGCTATTTAGATTTGTCATTGCTTTTCTTCTAAGGAGAAAGCCTCTTTTAGTTTCATGGCTGCAGTTTCAGTCTGCAGTGATTTGGGAGCCCAATAAAATAAAATTTGTCATGTTTCCAATGGCAATTTGATTTCTGGTTTCTGGGTCTTTTTTGAATCTAGCTTGTACATTTGGAACTTCTCGGTTCAGGTACTATTGAAGCCTAACTTGAAAGCATTTGAGCATTACTTTGCTACCATGTGAGTCCAATTGTGTAGTAGTTTGAACATTCTTTGACTTTGTCCTTTGGATTGGAATGAAAATCGACTTTTTCTGGTTCTGTGGCAACTGCTAAATTTTCCAAATTTGCCGGTATGTTGAGTGCAGCAGTTTAAAAACACCATCTTTTAGGATTTGAAATAGCTCAGCTGGAATTCCATCACCTCCACCAGTTTTGCTCATAGTAACGCTTTTTAAGGCTCACTAGACTTCACACTCCAAGATATCTGGCTCTAGGTGAGTGACCACAACACCATGGTTATCCAGGCCATTAAGACCTTTTTTGTATATTTCTTCTGGGTATATTTGCCACCTCTTATTAATCTATTCTTCTTTTAGGTCCTTGCTGTTTTTGCCCTTTATGGTGCCCATGTTTGCATGAAATATTCCCTTGGTATCTCTGATTTTCTTGGAAAGATCTCTAGTCTTTCTCATTCTATTGTTTTCCTTTATTTCTTTGCATTGATTACTGAGGAAGGGTTTCTTATCTCTCCTTGCTATTCTTCAAAACTCTGCCTTCAGATGGGTATAACTTTCCTTTTTTCCTTTGCCTTTCACTTCTCTTCTTTTCTCAGTTATTTGTAAGGCCTCCTCAGACAACCATTTTACTGTTTTTCATTTCTTTTTCTTTGGGATAATTTTGATCACCACCTCCTGTACAATATTATGAACCTCTGTACAAATTTCTTCAAGCCTCTGTCTATTAGATCTATCCCTTGAATCTATTTGTCACTTCTATAATCATAAAGGATTTGATTAATGGTCTAGCTGTTTTCCCTACTTTACTCAATTTAAGTCTGAATTTGGCAATAAGTAGTTCATGGTCTGAGCCACAGTCAGCTCAGGTCTTGTTTTTGCTGACTATGTACAGCTTCTCCAAGTTTGGATTCAAATAATATAATCAATCTGATTTCTGGTTGACCATCTGGTGATGTCCATGTGCTGAATGGTCTCTTATTTTGAGAGGAAATGGTTGCTTGTTATGACACAGTGTGTTCAGGATCGGGGGGACACATGTATAGCTGTGTGGCAGATTATGTTGTTACTGTTGTTCAGTCACTCAGTCCTGTCTGACTCTGCGACCCCATGGACTGCAGCATGCCAGGCTTCCCTGTCCATCACCACCTCCCCAGAACTTGCTCAAACTCATGTCCATGGAGTCAGTGATGCCATCCAACCATCTCATCCTCTGTCGACCCTTTCTCCTCCTGCCTTCAATCTTTCTCAGCATCAGGGTCTTTTCTCATGAGTCAGCTCTTCACATCAGGTGGCCAAAGTATTGGAGATTCAGCTTTAGCATCAGTCTTTCCACTGAGTATTCAGGATTGATTTCCTTTAGGATTGATCTCCTTGCATTTGATGTATCACAAAACCTTTGCAATATTATAAAGTAATTATTCTCCAATTCAAATAAGTAAATTGATTAAAAAATAAAAGAAGATCATAGGGAGTTAGACTGGCCTGAATAAAGTGAATTCTATTGAGTTGCAATGTTGTGACAGGCTTTTTAAATTAAAATAATTTTACTCAAGGTAATTCAATATTTTTAAAGAAATTCTATATTTATGATATGTTACTTGGGAATTTCTAAGTATAAAAGGAAGAAATTTCAATTGTTCTAAAAGCAATTAAAATAAGTTGCTTATAACATAACTTATTTTAAATGTATTTCAAATTATTTGCACAGAGAATTTGCCCTCTTTCAGATGATTTTATAATGTCAGAGCCAAACATGGCATATTCAGTTGAAAGGTTGATTTTTTAATTAACTATAGGTATTTATACTAGTAAGCATTTTTCTCAATTTATCATTGGTGCCTTGGGAGCTCTTTGTATCTTTAGATGACTTATAATTGAGGCTTTGTATTCCATGGGGGCAATTATGTTTCTTCATAACAAGGTTCCTTTTTAAATTTTTAACAAAATTACTATCAAAGACACTAATGGGATATTATCTTCTCTTTTTAAACTAGTTATGGGACTTCAATAGCTTATACTCCTTTGACATTATCTTTTTTTTTTTTTCCCCGACAAGGAAAATAGTCAACCAATTATTTGCAGAGACATTTCTCTCTTTCCTTTTAAAAGTTTCCTATATAGAATGTCCTCTAAATTTAGATAAAGGACAATCTTCTTTAAGTTTGAATTGGTTCTCAAAATTGATTTATTTCCCTGCTCCCCTGCTTTTATTATTGCTCCCATTCCCTGAGCTCAAAAATTCTTTATAAATATTTTCATTTTAATGCCTTAAAAAATCAAGTGTACAGGGTGGTGCTTCTGGGACAAGACACTTGATTTCCTTGGATATCTAAATTTCACTTTGAAATAACTCAATTGATATAAAATGGAGTTTATATCATCCCTGGAAACTAGAAAAAGTCCTGCCACCTGTCTGAAATTTAAAGAAATATTTTCAAAAGAAAATATGAAGGATGAATTGAGTAAAACGAAGCACCAAAGGAAAGTCAAGTGGGTTAATAAGGAAAGGCACCCTATCTTCTCTCATAGCCCCATTATTCACCTGCATTCTATCAGAGCAAAAACCAGAGATAAGGACAGATTATAGTGTGCTCAGTGGGGAGAAGAAGCACTTACGACAGACAGAACCCACTATCTTCTCTACTGACATAGCAAGTGACAATCCTAACAATTGCCATATAGCTTATTACTAGCCACTTTACAAGGGCCCCGTATTTACCATACATTACATCACCCCGTCTGAAAAACAGGACTCCATTCTTTTCTTCAAAAGTAATACTTCAATTCCGTTCAGTCGCTCAGTTGTGTCCGATTCTTTGGGAAACCATGAATTGCAGCACGCCAGGCCTCCCTTTCCATCATCATCACTCCGAGTTCACTCCANGAAGTCAAGTGGGCCTTAGAAAGCATCACTATGAACAAAGCTAGTGGAGGTAATGGAATTCCAGTTGAGGTATTTGAAATCCTGAAAGATGATGCAGTGAAAGTGCTGCACTTAATATACCAGCAAATTTTGCACTCAGTATGCCATAGAACTCGAAAAGGTCAGTTTTCATTCCAATCCCAAAGAAAGGCAATGCCAAAGCATGCTCAAATTACCGCACAATAGCACTCATCTCACACACTAGTAAAGTAATGCTCAAAATTCTGCAAGCCAGGCTTCAGCAGTACGTGGACTGTTAACTTCCAGATGTTCAAGCTGGTTTTAGAAGTTCTATTAGGCAGGATCAAAAAGAATCATAGCTGTGACCTACCTAGTCCTCTTTGACCTGTGTCATATATTCTGTCCCAAGAGAGTATTCATATCTCACATCACACTTGGTCTCTCGTTATTTTTTGCAGAGCCTTCCTAGTCCTTTCCATTTTTACTTCAGCAGATTTGAACAAATATATAAATGTTCTTCTGGTACTGCAGAGGCTTCTCTGGCTATTCTTGTGGTTTATCCCTAGATGCTTGAAAATTAACACACCTTATCTTTCACTTTGAAGTAGATTTCCTCCTTCTTCCTTTATGATATTCTCCTTTGCCATTTCCCTTTGTCACTCTCTACAAGACTCCTTCCCGGCTGCATGAGCAGGGAGCAGCAGGGGAAGAGCACAGTGGGCGGAAGTGTGAATGCTGGGGCCATTTTGCTACAAATGAGCTCCATCTGTGCCTCCATGTCCTTATACATAAAAAGCATATAAATTAACACTCACCTCATAGTGTGGTTTTCAGATTAAATTTGTTTGCCCACAGAAGAGTTGGCTTGTAACAGTAGTAAAGAGTCTACTAACAGTATTTTGTATGGGTGTAATAAACTCTTCAGATCCCACTTCTGCCTCTTCTCCTGATTACTTAGAGTGTACTAGTTACATGTTGCAATGAATGCCCTCTCAAGAAACAAATCTCTGTGTCACAATGGCCCTTTCACTGATTTCAAATGATTCCTGTTCATATTTCACTCAAAGAAAATATTGTTTTCTTAGGGGAAGCACACTGATTGAAACCGCCCACCCTGGCCAGGCACCATAGTACCATTTGCATGAGTTGTTTTATGACAGGAGATCCTGATAAGGAATANGTGTCACAATGGCCCTTTCACTGATTTCAAATGATTCCTGTTCATATTTCACTCAAAGAAAATATTGTTTTCTTAGGGGAAGCACACTGATTGAAACCGCCCACCCTGGCCAGGCACCATAGTACCATTTGCATGAGTTGTTTTATGACAGGAGATCCTGATAAGGAATACAGAACTAATAAACCACCAACAACTGGAAGAGTTCGGGAAAAGTCTAAAGGGGACGCTGCGTGTCCATCTACTTCCCAGAATCACTCTCATTAGCATCCATCTTGGCTGAGCAATGCCTGTGCCACCAGGAAAGACTCTGAATTAGAATGATTGGCCAAAGACCACCCGGAAACTAATCCCATCACCATAAAACTCCACATTGGGAGTCACATGCGGCAGAGCAGTTCTCCTGGATTCCCTTACCCTACTGCTCTCCCCCAGGTGCCCTTTCCCAATAAAATCTCTTGCTTTGTCAGTACATGTATCTCCTCGGATAATTCATTTCCAAGTGTTAGACAAGAGCCCAGTTTCAGGCCCTGCAAGGTGTCTGCTTTGCTGCAACGGTTTTATCATTTTAAATATAAAAACAAATTGGGCTTTGCTGAAAACAAAACTTTGGGATTGTAAAAATATATCTGTATTTTATTGTGGCTAATTAAAAACAAATGGTATGTTTTTAACTAAAGTGATTTTTTAAAAGATTAGCATGTTGAAAATTTTGCTTAATAAGGATGTTCCAAAGCTTTATAGCATTTGGGAGAATCAACTACTAACATTTTTCATAACTGGTAATTTGTGGAACACGTTTGGCAGATGTTTTTCCAGCTCACATAATCTTAAGCCTATTTCTTAATTCTGTAAGAATTCAGAAAATATTTATACAAATAATATTGAAGAAATGGAAATGTGTACAACCAGTTCATTTAAGGTCAAATGAAACAGCCAGATTTAGAATATAGGAAGTTGATACATATACATACACATGTGCTTTCATTAGTTCTCCATTGTGAATAGCACATATATACTTATATTTTATATTAATAAATAAGAACACAATAAAATTTAATTATATTATAGGTAGCATTATATTTCCTAAAATGTAACATGTGCAACAACATTATGTTTTGAAACAAAAAAAAATAATATACTATGCCTTTTTCCTTAAGGCCACTTAGATGATCAAGATGTTTTATTTCCATTTTCACCTACTTTCTGATTCTTTGTGCTCAAGTTACTTTCTCACTAAAAGCAAATTAATTCATAATTTCTCTGAGGCAAAACCACATATTCACATAAACAAGCATGATATGCATTACAATTAGAATTCTTTCTACAATTATTCAATGAAAATGAGAGTTAAAGAATTTGCATACTTGAGTAATATTGGAAATCACAATTCAAAATATAAATCAATATAGCAGAATATTAAAAATTCATTTTAAATATCAACTCAAACTGTCAGGTAATTAAACTACCATTTTATTACATGGTATAATGATAGAAATCTGTGCATTCTGTTTTTCTGATAGTAATAAAATACCCTGAAAATATGTTTATTAAAAGCAATTACCAGGAGAAGAGTTCAATTTTTTTCCTATTAAAATTTTCTTAAATTCTATTAACTTTGTAATTTAAAAACAATTATAAAATGTCCTATTTGTGTGATGCTGTACAGTTTTAAAAATAGTTTATATATATATTAATTGATTTGATCAGTCTGGGGATCATAATACCAATATGACCATCATTATTTCTAGGAAGATGAATAAGCAGATAGTTATCAGATATTATTAGATAAAAAATTAGATAATTAAATATTCAGTTCAGTTCAGTTCAGTCACTCAGTTGTGTCTGACTCTTTGCTAGCCCATAAATTGTAGCACGTCAGGCCTCCCTGTTCATCACTTGAGTTCACTCAAATTCATGTCCATTGAGTCAGTGATGCCATCCAGCCATCTCACCCTCTGTCATTCCCTTCTCCTCCTGCCCCCAATGCCTGCCAGCATCAGAGTCTTTTCCAATGAGTCAACTCTTTGCATGAGGTGGCCAAAGTATTGGAGTTTCAGCTTCAGCATCAGTCCTTCCAAAGAACACCCAGGACTAATCTCCTTTAGAATGGACTTGTTGGATCTCCTGGCAGTCCAAGGGACTCTCAGGAGTATAACAATTGGAAAAAAAAAAAAAAAAGAACTGAACATAGAGTTCAATAATTCTTACATTAAATCATTTACCATGAGTCTTTTTTAATGTATAATAAAAGATTCATTTGAAAGGCTAAAGTCAAAGTGAAAGAAAGTTAAGTTGCTCAGTCATGTCTGACTCTTTGCGACCCAGTGGACTGTAGCCTACCAGGCTCCTCTGTCTACGGGATTCTTCAGGCAAGCATACTAGAGTGGGTTGCCAATTCCTTCTCTAGGGGGTCTTCTTGACCCAGGGATCAAACCCAGGTCTCCCACAGTGGAGGCAGACACTTTAACCTCTGAGCCACCAGGGAAGCCTGACCCATTGAAAGGCTAAAGGTGCTGGTAAATAGCAAAAAAGTAAGCAATCTTTCAGGGCTTCCCAGGTGGAGCTAGAGGTAAAGAATCTGCCTGCCAATGCAGGAGACACTGGAGATGCAAGTTTGATCCCTGGGCTTGGAAGATCCCCTAGAGGAGGGCATGGCAATCCCCTCCAGTATTCTTTCCTGCAGAATCCTATGCATAGAGAAGCCTGGCGAGCTACAGTCCACAGGGCTGCAAGCAGCTGGACACGAATGAAGCAACTTAGCAGTTGACAATCTTGCATTGAGCCTAACTTTGTTTTTTACTGGGTTAATATATAAAAGATACTTAAATCATTCTGAATCCATTATCAATGCGTGTTTTAGATTTTAATTACTAAAAAAAACCCTCACAAATTAGTTTTTAAATAAATTTTAAAGGTCAAGGGAAATTTATTGGATTTTGGTATTTGGAAGTCTAAGTGAATACTAATTTGAGATACAACCTGATTTGGACATCAATGACTCACCTACCCTGGGTTTTTCTCTTTGTCTCTTGATTTGTCCTCCTATAGTAAATTAACTTCATTTCCAGAAAAACTCTTCTACATAGTGAATGTAATCATCACTAGCACTTGTGTCTCTTACAATAAAAATTAAAGTACGTTTTATACTATAAGATACTCAAATTCTTCCAATGATCCTTGAAAATCACAAGAAGATTCTGCTTGCCACTGCTATGCCTTGATCATCTTTGAATTAATTATTAGGCCATGAACTCAAATATTCTTATTGGTCAGCTTGAGTCAATTCTTTTCTCTATGTGGTTGCAGTAGCAGGGATTTCTGTATGGTTGACAATGTGACAGAATCAAAATTTTGATTCATTCATTTGATGGGCAGCAAAGTTAAAATACTGACACTGGGTTGTGGTGAAGGAAAGTACATTTTAAAAGATCAAGAAAGGAGTACTGGTATTGCATGTTCAAAAGATCCTAACTCCCCAGTGGCTTTCAGGGAAGGATTTCTCAAAAGTATGAGGGAGGAGGTCACAGCGTGTGCTATCAACTCCTGTGTAATTATCTGTTTAGTTGATGTTAAGGTAACAGGTGATGTTTCAGGAATTTCATGAATTGTGGTGTTGGAGAAGACTCTTGAGAGTCCCTTGGACTTCAAGGAGATCAAAGCAGTCAATCCAAAAGGAAATCAGCCCTGAATATTCATTGGAACGACTAATGCTGAAGCTGAAACTCCAATACTTTGGCCACCTAATGTGGCTGACTCTTTGGCAAAGACCCTGATGCTGGGAAAGATTGAAGGCAGGAGGAGAAGGGGACAACAGAGGAAGAGATGGTTAGATGGCATCACTGACTCAATGGACATGAGTTTGAGCAAGCTCTTGGAGTTAGCAATGGACAGGGAAGCCTGGCATGCTGCAGTCCATGGGATCACAAAGAATCTGACATGGCTGAGCAACTGAACTGAACTGAACTGAAAGATAAAAACAGTTAAAAAGACGTGGACATGTATTTTAACTTAAAAACTTGGGTATGCAAGAAAAAAAATCAAATTCCTGTGTTTTCTACAAATCAATTTAATTTTTATTTCAAGATCCTTAAATTGTAAGATAATCTCAGCTGTAGGCAGGATTTCCCCCCATCTCCTACTAGGTGTGGCAAACCCAGAGTGCCAAGATATTGGAGATGAGTAAAGGGAAGTGCATGTTGTAGAAAAGATACCTCCACCGGTGATTGTGGAGAAATGCTGTATTCTTTGCCTCTGCCCTCCAACCCAGAAGTTACACATTTGCCTTCTGACTACTCATTTTATCCTCCAAATGGTGATACGGATAACCTTTTTATATGCATCAAAAATGTAACTATTTTTATGATAATTTCCCTGGGATACTCAAATTGCAGGTAGCTGTATCTGTACACAGTCTACTTTGTGAAATGAAAGGTGGGAAATTTATCATTATTTGGAGAACTTTCTCTACTGTTTCTTGTGACATATTTCTGAAAGCTTCATTTCTTTATTACACGTTGAAAGGGCTATCTTAAGATAGGCTAATTTTCATGTACCTGAAGTGTGCACAAACTACACTGTTTCTTATAAGTACGTTAAAAGAAACTTAATAGTTATTCAAGTTAAGATATATATGGAATTTGGGGCTTGTACCTTCATTTCCACATTTCTTTGATTATTGCCCCCAAATTCAGAACTCTAATTTTAGAATTTTGCAACATGAAACCTATAAAGTCTACCTTCAGTAAAAGTCACTCCCTAATGTGTGGCGAGATGAGAGATTAAGTCAGCAAATAAAAATGTTAGTTTAATATCAATGTGTTACAAATTATAATTCTTTTGCTGCTGCTGCTGCTGCTAAGTCGCTTCAGTTGTGTCCGACTCTGTGCGACCCCAGAGACGGCAGCCCACCGGAGTGGGTTGCCATTTTCTTCTCCAATGTATGAGCATGAAAAGTGAAAGTGAAGTCACCCAGTTGTCTCCAACTCTCAGCGACCACATGGACTGCAGCCCACCAGGCTCCTCCGTCCATGGGATTTGCCAGGCAAGAGTAGTGGAGTGGGGTGCCATTGCCTTCTCTTTGAGTACTCTCCAATTCAGACTTTGTTTAAAGAAGGTCAAATGAATTGCAAAAAGAACTTGTTTTTAAGAACTAATTAGAATTTACATCCTATATTGTTATACTTGTTACCTAATCTGTGAAGAATTGCACACTTAATAAAGTTTGTGCAGAGGGTATGTTGCACCCAACATTAGCAGTTGAATTCTTATTTCTGTCAAAGCCACACCTTCTCATACCTTTATCCACTACTTTTGTTTGATATTGAAGTCACTGATGAACACCTGCTGCTTGGAGAAATAAAGTAACAGATGAGATAAGACTAGAAGATACTTCTTATACTATATGTGGCCTTTGGGTAAAATAATAGAATGGAACTGTAGCAGAACTCTAATAACATGCAGAGGAGAAAAAAATGCTAAAAGGCATACAAAAAGCAGTTTAAAAGGGAAGTGACTCCTCTCAATTCTGAATGATATTCTCCATCCCATTCATAGCATATACCACTTCATTGTGACCATTGAAATAATTTTTCAACTATCAGAGGAATTTTTTTAGATATTTAAAAAAAACACACACACACTAGCTTTTTGGCAGAGTTAAGGAATGGGAGATACTTGGGAAAGATTTGTCACATGATATTTATTGTTTCTAAATGTTTTGTTGATGATAATGTGAATTATGCATAATTATTCTGAACAGGTTCTTTCCTGTTATAATTTTCAAGGTTTTTAATATGCTAAGGTGCCACTTGAATTTCCTAGAGAAAACAGATGAAATTCTATGAGTCTTAGACTATTTGATAACAAACCATTTTTGATGATGCACTTCATTGCACACTTTTGGGAATTTAAAGTAGATTTGGATTATATTAGAGCTGTAGGTATCCTCACAAAGTACCTTGCTGAATATTATATTTTATGGATGAAGAAATTGAAATGCCAAAAGAATCTTCCCTAAATATTCCTAATTGTTCTTAATGTTAAAATAAGAAATTTGTGTATGTATTTCAAGTTACAGAATTTTTCCAATTCACTCATTTTAGAAGTTGATTTCATAGTGATAGTGCTTAGAATATTCAAGCATTAGCTTACAGTAAATTTAATATAAATTAAACTTTGGTATGAAATTTAGACTAACAAGTGAAATAAAACATTGAAGACCTTATTGTCAAAAATTAAAGTTTGCATGTATATTAAGAAATGATTCCAAAGTTTGGAATATTTTCAGCAAAACATGTAACAGATGAGATAAGACTAGAAGATACTTCTTATACTATATGTGGCCTTTGGGTAAAATAAGAATGGAACTTTAGCGGAACTCTAACAACAAGCAGATGAGAAAAATTGCTAAAAGGCATACAAAAAGCAGTTTTTTTTTAATTTTATTAATTAAAATTTTCCATCTCAGGTGTACATGAGTTCCTAATCTTGAACCCCACCCCACCTCCCACCCCATATCAACTCTCTGGATCATCCCTGTGCACCAGTCCTAAGCATCCTGTATCCTGTATTGAATATAGACACAATTTGTTTCTTACATGATAGTATACATGTTTCAGTGTCATTCTCCCAAGACTTCCCACCCTCTCCCTCTCCCTCAAAGTCCANTGTAGCTCTCTCTCTGTTTCTCTGGCACAAACACACTTGATTCTAGTGTTTTCTTCCAACTATGGCTAATGTGGTTATATCACAAACGTATATTTATTTTATCCTGGTGTAAAGTGATTTTTATCTTTTGCTTCCTTTTGAGCTTTACTATAATGACTGGGTGTTGTAGAATCTACTTTTTCTTTGCCTGAATCAGTAAGGCTTGGGAGTGGGAAAGTAGACTTGTAAATGGTGGCCCTGAACACTTCTGTGGATTTTCACTGAAATTCACTTAGTAGGGTTCATTCCACACATTCTATGGGATACAATGTAATTTGGAACTATTCACAGGAAACAGTTTATTTTTCATATCTTACTTGGTTTTACTTGAAATCTGTTCTCATTTGTGCCTTTACTGGAAAAAAAAAATCACTTTTCTTGGGTGGAGCAGGGAGTTGACTCTGACATTATTAATGAAAAGATATAAATGGCATTATAAACAAGTAAGGGAAGAATTTCTTTGGGGATTCTGTCTTTGCCTTTTTCACATATATACCAATATTTCATTAAATTTTACTTAATTTATATGCATTTTGCCATTAACTCTTAATTCATTTATTATTAACATTATTATCTCTGAGTTAATATACTCATTCTGCTTTTTATCTATATTTTTTCNATGGCATTATAAACAAGTAAGGGAAGAATTTCTTTGGGGATTCTGTCTTTGCCTTTTTCACATATATACCAATATTTCATTAAATTTTACTTAATTTATATGCATTTTGCCATTAACTCTTAATTCATTTATTATTAACATTATTATCTCTGAGTTAATATACTCATTCTGCTTTTTATCTATATTTTTTCTCTTATCTCTTTAATTTTTATTTATTTCTTTTTTTGGTGAACTATTGAGGGAGAAAAATGGGATTTTATCCATGGGAAACAGTTATCCATATTTTTTTCTAGATTTAGACAGTTGCATTTATTTCCCATTACCTATCTCATGCAGAACTCCTTATTGCCAAATTCAGACTTACATTGAAGGAAGTAGGGAAAACCACTAGGCCACTCAGGTGTGCCTTAAATCAAATCCCTTATGCAGTAGAAGTGACAAATAGATCCAAGGGATTAGATCTGATTAACAGAATGCCTGAACTATGGGTGGAGGTTTGCAACATTGTACAGGAGGTGGTAACCAAAACCATCTCAAGAAAAAGAAATGCAACAAGGCAAAATGGTTATCTGAGGAGACCTTACAAATAGCTGAGGATAAAAAAAAAATATGTTAGAGACAAAGGAGAAAAGGAAAGATATACACATCTGAATGCAGAGTTCCAAAGAATAGTAAGGAGAGAGAAGAAAGCCTTCTTAAGTGAACAGTGAAAAGAAATAGAGGAAAACAACAGAATGGAAAAGACTGGAGATCTCTTCAAGAAAACTAGAGATACAAAGGGAACATTTCATTCAAAGATGGGCACAATAAAGGATAGAAACCATAAGAGCCTAACAGAAGCAGAAGATATTAAGAAGAGGTGGCAAGAATACACAGAAGAACTATACACAAAAAGATCTTATTGACACAGATGACCACAATGGTGTGATCGCTCACTTAGAGCTGGACATCCTGGAATGTGAAGTCAAGTGGTCCTTAGGAAGCATCACTATGGATGAAGCTAGTGAAGGTGATGCAATTCCAGTTGAGCTATTTCAAATCCTAAAGGATGATGCTATGAAAGTGCTGCACTCAATATGCCAGCAGATTTGGAAAACTCAGCAGTGGCCACAGGACTTGAAAAGGTCAGTTTTCATTTCAATCACAGAAAAGGGCAATGCCAAAGAAAGTTCAAACTACTGCATAACTGCACTCATTTCACATGCTAGCAAACTAATGTTCATAATGCTACAAGTTAGGCTTCAGCAGTACATGAACTAAGAACTTCTAAATGTACAAGCTGGGTTCAGAAAAGGCAGAGGAACTAGATATCAAATTGTCAACTTTTGTTGGATCATGGAGAAAGCAAGGAAATTCCAGAAAAACATCTACTTCTGCTTCAGTGACTATGCTAAAGCCTTTGACTGTATAGATAACAGCAAACTGGAAAATTCTTAAAGAGATGGGAATACCAGACCACCTTGCCTGTTTCCTGTGAAACCTCGTATGGGTCAAGAAGCAACAGTTAGAACTGGATTTGGAACAATGGACTGGTTCAAATTTGGGAAAAGAGTATATCAAGGCTGCATATTGTCACCCTGCTTATTTAACTTCTATACACAGTACAACATGGGAAATGTTGGGCTCGATGAATCAAAAGCTGGAATCAAGATTTTTGGGAGAAATATCAACAGCCTCAGATATGCAGAGGATACCACTCTAATGGAAGAAAGTGAATAGGAACTAAAGAGCTTCCTAATGAGGGTGAAAGAGGATAGTGAAAAAGCTGACTTGAAACTCAACATTAGAAAAATGAAGATCATAGCATCTAGTCCCATTTTGTGTGTACTAAGTCAGTTCAGTCATGTCCGACTTTGTGACCCTATGGACTGTAGCCTTCCAGGCTTCTCTGTCCATGGGATTCTCCAGGCAACAATACTGGAGTGGGTTGCCATGACCTCCTCCAGGGGATCTTCCTGACCCAGGGATTGAACCCACATCTCTTACATCTGGAAAGCCCCATCAGATCCAATTGGTAGTAGAGTTAGTCTGTCAGTCACATCTGATTTTTTTTATGACCCCATTGTAGCCTGCTAGGCTCCTCTGCCCATGAAATTCTCCAGGCAAAAATACTAGAGTGGGTTGCCATTCCCTCCTCCAGGGGATTTTCCTGACACAGGGATCAAACCAGTGACTCTCACATTGTAGGCAGATTCTTTACCACTGTGCCACTTGGGCAGCCCCTCTGATCCCATTAAATCATGATAAATAGAAGGGGAAAAACTAGAAGCAGCAACAGGTTTTATTTTCTTGTGTTCCAAAATCAGTGCAGACGATGATTGCAGTCTTTAAATTAAAAGAGGCTTTCTCATTCAATAGAAAGCTATGACAAACCTAGAAGCATGTTAAAATAAGAGACATCACTTTGCCAATAAAGGGCCATATAGTCAAAGCTATGGTTTCTCCAGTAGTCATCTACAAATGTGAGAGGTGGAATATAAAGAATTGCTGAGCACCGAAAAACATTATTTCAAATTGTGGTGCTAGAAAAGACTCTTGAGGTCCTTGGACTACAAGGGGATAAAACCAGTAAATCCTAAAGAAACTCAACTTTTAATATTCATTGGAAGGATTGATGCTGAAGCTGAAGCTCCAATACATTGGCCAAGTGATATGAAGAGTTGATTCATTAGAAAAGACCCTGATAATGGGGAAGCTTGAAAGCAAAATTAGAAAGGGGCAGCAGAGGATGAGATGCTTAGATAGCATCACTGATTCAATGGACATGAATCTGAGAAAACTCTGGGAGATAATGGAAGACAGAGCAGCCTGGAGTGCTACAATCCATGGGGTCACAAAGAGTGGGCCACTAGTAACTGAACAATAACAACATCTGAGTCAAGTTTTAAATTAAAGAGAATTTCCTTGAATAGGTAATATCATATATTTAAGATGTACATAATGGGGACGTGCCTTAGGGGCATATCTCTTTTAAAAATAAAGAAAATTAAAAACTGAAATTATTTCAAATGAAATGCTAGATTTCATTCCATAACTAAAATTCCACCACCCACACGTTTCATAATTTTGTTCAGGCCATTCTAGAAATAATTTAAAAGAAGCATCTTAAATTATTTTCCCACTCTACCTCATTTTTAGTAAGGTTTTATAAATGTATTCATTTCCATTTATGTATGAAATTATTTTATTGACTTTTCTTATATTCTATAAAAAGTCAATAGGTCATATTATTACTAAATAAATTTTTAAGTGGAAAAAAGAGTAAGAGCAAGTTTTAATCTTTATTTGTTCTGACAGGGACATACAGGAAGATCCCAGAGAATATGTACAATTTTATTTTAAAGATTCCTGATCTTTCCCCTGAATGTCACTCTATAACTTAAACTGAACATCTACTAGAATAGTTCTCTGCTCTGCTGCATGACATAAAGGTTAGCATGCGTTATTATTTACTCTCTCCTCACCTTTTCAGGAAGATTTTTTATTATCTCGGTGTAACAAAAGAAAAAGCAGTAGTTTGAGTACTTAATTAAATTACCCAAGAAATTATAGTGCAAAAAAGTGTTAACTGGAGAATGTCACCTGAAACCACATTCTAAGATCCCAAGATTGGTGGGGTTTTATTACACCTGATACTTCTAATTTTGTAATTCATGCTCAAGAGAGATAATTGGCTTGCCAAAACTGATTTTTAGAAAGGGCAAGTGAGATTAAAAGAGGTGCTTTCTCATTCCCACACCACGTTTATTTCACTTTATATCAAATAACTTTGAATAACTCAGATCCCAACTGAGGCAGGGGACTGGTAAAGCAGGCTGGCAGTGAAAATCAAACTACAGAAAATCAGATCATGTCTCTTTTCACTTTGGAGTTAAGTAAGGTTTAAATGCTTGGTCACAAAGCCAAATATTTTCAGTTCTATACATATCAAGCCAGTCTGCTTGTGGTATTTTACTGCAACTATAATAGGAACTGTAACAGATGGGAAGGAAAGTTGATAACCAAGCATGGCAGATCCAGTTATCCCTAAGGAAATGTGATTTAAAATGCATCTTGATAAATACAGGGAGACTCGCCGAACTAAAACAGCTGCAACTACAAAGCAAAGTAACAACTCAAATATGTCCTCTATTTAATGTGCATTCTCTTGACAATGTAACTGTCCACAGAAGGGACAGAACAGAGTGTGTGTGTGTGTGTGTGTGTGTATCATTCTGTGGATGCTAGGCAGTGTTTGCACCAAAAAAAATCATCAGCAGCTACTGTTCCTAAGAAAATGAATAGTAAAGGTTTTTCATTGTTCTTAATTCTTCAAGTCTCCCAGCCATTCATGTAACAAATTGGCTAACTTTACTGTGAACATATGGTTAAAGAGTAATTTTTCATGAGGAAAAATTAATTTATTAATGCACCTGGAAAGAACAGCTAGAAAATCTTGTGACAAACAAAGCTGGTTAGGCTAATAGAAATGGAGATGGAAAATAATGTTCAATATTGTTTTATACAGCAAGACTGATTCCAATCAGAACCTTAGAACAGAGGCAAAATCTTAGGTACTTAAATATTGTGCATAAGGAAAATAATTTTTTTCTTCATTGCCAACTTTTGGCTGAATAAAATGGCCAAATATTGGCAAAGAAATTTGCCATATTTCAAGGTCTGACTTCATCAAAGACACATCAGTCTCTCTTTATTTGATATTCCCTATAAACAGATAGTAGAGAATCACCTTTTTTTTCTTCTGTATATTGTTTTATAAGCCAGTGTATCTGACATTAGATCAAGCACACTATATGAGAGTTCTGAGAAACAAGGACAAACTTGCAAAGTAATCCTGTCAGTAAAGTAGTCACAGATCTTTGGAGGTATATTATCATTGAGCTTCTGGATCCCTTTATATATTAATTTGCATTTAAAGTCTGTTGTGATTAGAAAGCCCAATAAAAGACACAGTGGCATTGCAATGGCTAATCATGTGGATGAAAATAGTTTCATTTTGAGGAATCTTAGCCTAGTCAACAACTGTCAAAAAATTTCTATCCAAAGATATAATGTAAAGCTGAAGGATAAGGATAAAATGAATAGAAAATTTAAGAAGTGCTGTGCCCACACATTCCCCAGGAGACAAGTCTTGAGAAAGTTTTTTCTCTGTCTGAAATGTAGAAAATGCTAAGGATATTTTGCTCAGCACTCTTACAGCCTCAGTAGTGTCACTACCCAAGTCAACATTTCAGATCTCTCTATGGAATTATACTGTGGAGTTTTATATTTGGTGTTATCTTTGCTAAATTATTTAAAAGTTTGGAAAAGTTACTCTATATCATTAAAGAACATTGTAAGTAGAAGGAACATTCTATACTTTCCTGTTTTTGATGCTGAAGATGAATTCAAGGCTAGAGATAGAAAGTGATACTCAAATATGTCCCTAATAAGTATATGGTGACATTTTCATAATTCATTTACTTTTATAACTATTTCTTCAACCTATGGAAACAAAATAATAACTCTAGGTTTGTTACTAAACTATCTGTTTCTTCATGCAAATCTGTGCTATATAAAAATTTTTATTTTTAAACAACAAAGTCCTAAAGAATAGCACAGGAAACTATATTCACTATCCTGTGATAAACCATTACTGAAAAGAATATAAAAAAATAATGTATATATATGTATAACTGAGTCCCTTAGCTGAATACCAGACACTGGTACAACATTGTAAATCAACGTCAATTGAAAAAATATTTTAAAATACTTTTGTTTTTCACAAAAGATATATTTGCACATTATTCTCTAGCTTAATAACTTGAAGCACTGAAGCTTTCTTGGAATATTGGTTTTAGTTGACATATTTAAGTAATTGGAAGAAGTACACATATATGTTCATGATGTGTCCGAGGTATTTTACACATTAAATATGATATCAACCTGAAAGCATTCTATCATACTTTGTGTTTGATGTATGAAATAAAATTGATGTCATATATTTGTTGATAAAGTAATACCATAGAACATATTACACAAATCATTGGAGTTGTAATACTTGGAGAAGCAAGTAATAGTAGTAATAATGATTTGTCTTCATCCCTCCCTCACACTCTAGTGTTTTAAATAAACAAAAATATACATTATTTTTTTGTACAAAACACTTAAAAGACTTTAAAAAACTATTATTTTCTTGTTGTTATTAGTAGTAGTATAAGTTAAAGTTACTTGATCATTTGTGTCTGACTCTTTGCGAGCCCATGAACTATAATCTGCCAGGTTCCTCTGTCTACGGAATTCTCCAGGCAAGAGTACTGGAGTGGGTTGCCAATTCCTTCTCCAAGAGATCTTTCTGACCCAGGGATCGAAACTGGGTCTTCTGCATCACAGGCAGATACTTTACCATGTTTGTCACCAGTAATATGCTTCTCAGTAAAACAAAATTAAACTTATTTTCTCTTAAATCCCAAAGGGCATACATTGAAAAATCAAAATAGCCTACGTGGCTGAAACCAGGTAAACATGACTGATATTAAAAAGCATTGAGGCTTTTCTACACTGTGTTCGGCAGACATAATGACTTAAAATTTAGAATTGACACCTCTTAGGATTTGACACGTAAAGGGAAGTATAACATCTGAGGCAAGTGGAATGACCTCCCCTTAAGACTCAATGAAAGTAGAAGTTGTAAGCTCAGACAATTGATGGATCAGGAAGCAACAGGGAGATATGAGATGTACACAAATGAATATATTCAAACAAAGGGAGTCACAAACTGGTGGTGCCTGACCTTTCAGTTGCATGCTTATGAATTGAAGGTGACATTGGGAAAGAGATTTGCACTTACAACTATTAAGCTTTTATTTTTTGAAGATGGAAAGTTGGGAGGAGGCCCAATAAAAAGCCTCTAGTGCTGCACAAATAACTGCATAATTATTACAGGGGGGAAAAAAGTTCACAAAACATGAAGTTACTGGTTATAAAGACTGAATTTCAGGAAAGAAGTCAATAGCCAGGGCTTTAGGTCCAGCACATCATAGTTCATTATCCTAATTAAATGGTAGGTTTTAATTTACAGCAGAATATACTCAAAATCTTCTTTATAATTTTTTCCCCATGGTTGGCAGGGATGGAGAGGCCTGCTGAATTCCAGATGAGGAGTACAAGATACTGTACTGCTCATCAGGAAAGAAAGATACCAATACTAAAAGTTGTTATCAAAATGAGGAAATTATTTTTGATGTTTTATTCCCTTTAACAAGCTTCATGACACCTTTACTGATCTTCAGTGCCATACCCTATTTGTTCTTAAGAATATATGCTATAAATTCCTTTGTTTTCACATACAAATCTGACCTTTTCTAAAACATAGAGCTGACCTTTCCAAAATACATTATCAGTGTACCTTTAAAGTAGAGTCTTTAAAGTTTTATAACTTATGACTTTAAGGCCTATTTCCCAATCACCCTGGAAAAGTACGCATTATGTACAAGTGAATAGCATAAGCTGTAACTCCTTAAACTAAAATAATTGCAGATATAAAATCACCATTCTTCTTTCATCTAAAAAAGCTGAAAGACTTGAATAGGATGCTTAAAGAATCTGACCAAATCCATAACAACTCATAATGCTGGTGATTATGTTCATTCCTCTTAGATAGAATAAGTAAAGAGAAAAATAGCACTAGAAATATGAATATGAATATACTAAGCAGTTAAATATAAGTAGAATAAATTGAAAAGTTAGAGCAAATATATCTCCATAAAACATTTTGCAAAGTATGAGCTAAATCTTTTGAAAATGCTTAACTTCTGTTTCCAATTGGGATCTTGAGAATACTTACTTTACATATGATGCAAAATTAAAACAGTTATGATGTAGCAAAAGTGATTATCAGAATAGAAACTATAGAAAGTATATTTAAAAAATCTCAAAAATTTAAGACAAGTTGGAAATATTTTTTCAAGAAATCCTGTGAAAATAATGCACAAAAAAATATTGAAAATTTAATTTGAGAACAGGCAAATGTAAAACTGGGACTAGAGGAGGAAATAGAACTACAGGTTCAGATACTCATATTTGGATATAAAAAGTTTAAATTAACATATGAAGAATGAGAGGACAAGCAGATGATTAAGATAAAAACTGTAAGAGGAAAAAACTGACCTTGAACTAATACACGAAGGAAAAAAGAAAGGATTTTTGTGTTCATATACTTACACAAAAAATATATTGCACAGTTAGACACATACTGATAAAATCTTAAATATTCTTACATGGAATAAGGAATAAAATTAACAGTAAGGCAGATTATATGAAAATAAACGAAGCAGATTATCTAACTCCTTTCTTCTTATACTTCAACATCCCCAAAATAAAATATATGGGCAGCAGAATTTCTGCATTTTTAAACATTTTGTAATTGATTTAGCCCATTTGACATAGGAGTAATGGAACTCACCTCCTTTCATGGATACATCAAATCCACACCTACACACAGAGCAATTCTCTTTGAAAGAAATCCAGAAACTAGCTGAGTAACTCCAACATATTAGGTAAACAAGTAAATATCCACATCACCCATTTGAAATGGTGGAAAAGGCTGAGACACACTCTTGATATTAACCCCACTCCCAGCATTGTCTCAAAGAATCTGGAAGGAATTAAAAAATCTCAACCTCTCCCTGAGTAATGAAGTGTTTGAATTCAACAACTAGTGACCCAACTTTAAAGAATTCCCCCTTAATGATGGAATATTAAAACATCTGGATTTAAAAGTCAACAAGAACCATAAGACTATAGAAAGCACGGAAGCATTTTAAGAGCTTCTGAGGGCTATCCTTGCAGGGTTTGACAAGGAAGGAGCAAGAAGAATATGCCTACCTCTCAGTTTTACCTGGAAAGAGGCTTGTTTTTATTCTTTAAAGGCTGCCATCTTAGGGCTAGGCTGATTTAGCAGGCATAAAGGGACTGACTGTGATTCACTGGAGAGTGAGGAAGCCAGCTGATAACGATGTTTATCTTCTCACAGGAGCCCTATAAAAATTGCCTAAAAGGAGTTATTTATACATATGCCGATCAATGCAAAGAAATAGAGGAAAAAAACAGAATGAGAAAGACTAGAGATCTCTTCAAGAAAATTAGAGATACCAAGGGAACATTTCATGCAAAGACAGGCTTGATAAAGGACAGAAATGGTATGGACCTAACAGAAGCAGAAGATATTAAGAAGAGGTGGCAGGAANATCTGGAAGTTCATGGTTCACATATTGCTGAATTTATTTATTTATTTATTGGCTGTGCTGGGTCTTCATTGCTGCTCAGGCTTTTCTCTAGTTGTAGTGACCAGGGGCTACACTACATTGAGGTGGCCAGGCTTCTCATAGCAGTGGCTTCTCTTGGTGTTGAGGATGGGCTCTAGGGCATGTGGCCTCAGTAGTTGCAGTTCTTGGGCTCTAGGGCACATGCCTGATAGCTGTGGCACATGGGTTTTGTTGCTCCACAGCAAGTGGGATCTTCTGGATCAGAGACTGAACCCATGTCTCCTGCATTCGCAGGTGGATTCTTTACCACTGAGCCACCAGGGAACCCCCCTTCTCTCATTCTTTATTAGCACCAAGAAAGCAATTGATATCCATGTTTTGTTCATATCTTTGAGCAATTACTGAAATTCATTTCACAGTAATTCTAGAGATGTTTTGATGAGAACATATTTAAAATAAAATTATGGATATTCTTTTAGAAGCAGAATTATTTCTTTATAGAATATAATGCAGAACAGATTTGAATGAGAAGCAACCATGATTT
This sequence comes from Neotragus moschatus, assembly GCA_006410615.1. NCBI lineage: Eukaryota > Metazoa > Chordata > Mammalia > Artiodactyla > Bovidae > Neotragus > Neotragus moschatus. The sequence continues at coordinate 621,654 of SJYA01001729.1, forward strand.
GTAGTTTGCTATTATATTATTTAAATTTGTGTTCTATAGCTAGAATATTGAAGACAGTAAATATAAAAGGCACATGAACAAAATTTATTAGTTAATCCATCCCTTTCACCCTCCCAAATTGTCTCTATCCATTTACTCTCTATTTTGATCAGTAATGGTCAGGTTTATGTTTCTTCTCTATTTGAAAAAAATGAGGAGCAAAGGAATAAATATTTTCTCTTGTTTCTGCAATACATCAAGTAAGAGTAAAAGACATTAACTGTATATGTAGAGATACTATCTTTTTTGTGGAAACAAGTAAATAAAAAATGTGTGAGAATGCATATATGATACAATAGATTTATATGGAATTTATGGAGCAAAAATAGAGTTATCTGATTTAAATTGGAATAGTCAAGGAAATAATCCCAAAGAAGGTGATACTTAAGCCGAAGTTTGACAGGTAAACTGCTCATTAGAAGCCTACTTTCCAATATCAGTGTGGGAAGGAGAGCGGAAGAATGATTTTCTTATTGTGTTCTTTTATTTAAAAAACAAAATATGTTTTTCTTCTTAGAATATCAGAAAAGAGGTGATGAAATTGTTAGAATTTCTGGGAAGGGAGGCATCAGATGAGCTTGTGGACAAGATTATAAAACACACTTCATTCGAGGAGATGAAGAAAAATCCATCTACCAATTATACAACTCTGCCAGATGAAGTCATGAACCAAAAAGTATCTCCTTTCATGAGAAAAGGTGAGATGCTCATGGTATTTGCCTCCTTTGCTACAGGAAGGCCTAAGTTTAAACAGTTACAGGCAAACATCTATTAAAGTCTAGTCATGCCTGTGGACCCCACTTGTTTTCTTCAGAGCTGTTTCCATATTTGAGTGATCAGTTCTGCAGAAGTATAAAATGTTAATACTACTACTAAGAAATTACTATTAGAAACATTACTAATAGTAATTGACTGGTTTTGCAGAAGCATAAAATACTAGTACTACTACTAATAAATTACTATTACATGTTGATTATTTGGTACATACAACAAATTATATTAAGAACCACCAGCAGTCACCCCAGCCTCAGTACTAGCAATAATACCATACCTTACTATTACTACTACTACTAAGTCACTTCAGTTGTGTCCGACTCTGTGCGACCCCTTAGATGGCAGACCATCAGGCTCTGCCGTCTCTGGGATTCTCCAGGCAAGAACACTGGAGTGGGTTGCCATTTCCTTCTCCAATGCATGAAAGTGAAAAGTGAAAGTGAAGTCACTCAGTCGTGTCCGACTCTTCACGACTTCATGGACTGCAGCCTACCAGGCTCTTTCATCCATGGGATTTTCCAGGCAAGAGTACTGGAGTGGGATGCCATCGCCTTCTCCAATACCACACCCTACTAGCTATTATTTGTTAAGTCTTTATGCCTTGATGCTACACACATACATTATACAAATTGTAAATTCTATTTTTTTTTAAATTCTAATACAAGAGTTAGGAAAAAACTTCCTTTATCTCATTTTGAGATGAGGAAACAACCTTAGAACAGTTAGTCAGCTCTTCTCTAGCTAAGTGGCAGACATTTTTCAAGACTAAATGTCAAATGTCCAAACATCAAATGATACACATTGAGTATGTACAATTTTCTGTGTATTAATTACACTTCTACAAAGCTGCTAACAGAGCACTAAGTTTCAAAGCACTAAGCATAAAATACTGCTCAACTTGCTAAAAATATCAAAATACAATGAGGTGACATCTACTGGGAGGAGGCATGTTCTTGATGAGACACAGTCAGTTCATAAATACGTAGGAATATAGGATATGGACCTAACAGAAGCAGATGATATCAAGAAGAGGTGGCAAGAATACACAAAGAACTGTTCAAAAAAGAACTTCACGACCCAGATAATCACAATGGTGTGATCACTCAACTAAAGCCAGACATCCTGGAATGTGAAGTCAAGTGGGCCTTAGAAAGCATCACTACAAACAAAGCTAGTGGAGGTGATGGAATTCCAGTTGAGCTATTTCAAGTCCTGAAAGATGATGCTGTGAAAGTGCTGCACTCAACAGGCTAGCAAATTTGGAAAACTCAGCAGTGGCCACAGGAATGGAAAAGGTCAGTTTTCATTCCAATCCCAAAGAAAGGCAATGCCAAAGAATTCTCAAACTACCGTACAGTTGCACTCATCTCACACACTAGTATAGTAATGCTCAAAATTCTCCAAGCCAGGCTTCAGCCATACATGAACCATGAAATTCCAGATGTTACAGCTGGTTTTAGAAAAGGCAGAGGAACCAGAGATCAAATTGCCAACATCTGATGGATCATCAGAAAAAGAAGAGAGTTCCAGAANTACAGTTGCACTCATCTCACACACTAGTATAGTAATGCTCAAAATTCTCCAAGCCAGGCTTCAGCCATACATGAACCATGAAATTCCAGATGTTACAGCTGGTTTTAGAAAAGGCAGAGGAACCAGAGATCAAATTGCCAACATCTGATGGATCATCAGAAAAAGAAGAGAGTTCCAGAAAAACATCTATCTCTGCTTTATTGACTGTACCAAAGCCTTTGACTGTGTGGATCACAATAAACTGTGGAAAATTCTGAAAGAGATGGGAATACCAGACCACCTGACCTGCCTCTTGAGAAACCTATATGCAGGTCAGGAAGCAACAGTTAGAACTGGACATGGAACAACAAACTGGTTCCAAATAGGAANTACTTTGCCAACAAAAGTCCATCTAGTCAAGGCTATGGTTTTTCCTGTGGTCATGTATGGATGTTAGAGTTGGACCGTGAAGAAAGCTGAGTGCCAAAGAGTTGATGCTTTTGACCTGTGATGTTGGAGAAGACTCTTGAGAGTCCCTTGGACTTCAAGGAGACCCAACCAGTCCATTCTAAAGGAGATCAGTCCTGGTTGTTCTTTGAAAGGAATGATGCTAAAGTTGAAACCCCAGTACTTTGGCCACCTCATGTGAAGAGTTGACTCATTGGAAAAAACTCTGATCCTGGGCTGGATTGGGGGCAGGAGGAAAAGGGGATTACAAAGGATGAGATGGTTAGATGGCATCACAGACTCAATGGATATGAGTTTGAGTGCACTCCAGGTGTTGGTGATGGAAGGGGAGGCCTGGTGTGCTGAGATTCATGGGGTCACAAGGAGTCGGACCCGACTGAGTGACTGAACTTAACTGAACTGATACATGTGGTAGTACAGCATTTATGACTGCCAACCAAGGAGTGAGCCCCTGAATTGTTTGGCTGTGACAGCTGAAGGGCCTTATATTTATGATTCCCACAGCACTGTAACAGAAAAATAAACAGTTATTACTGAGTGCGGGAGGACTGCTACACATCCATCTGAAGCTATAGACATAGGCCAAGTACCTCCTAAACTTATTAAAAAGGAGCAGAACAAATTTCTTCTCTCAGTTTCTCCTTGGATGAGCCCAATCCACATATTTTGACACCCAAGAAGCTGAAGCTGATCTTCCGTTTGGGGATATAGATAGGTCTTTGTACATCTTTGACTACTAGAAGCCACTGAGAACGTAGAGGACAGGTTGGACAAACCCAAAGATTTGAAAGACAGCCAAGAGTTTCAAAATACTGTAAAATAAGTCTTATTGCTAACATGAAGCGATTTTATCAAGACTAGAAAAGTTGGCTCTTTTATCTAATGCATAGAAAAAGGAAGAGGCATGAAAAATGAAGAAATAGAAGGGTATGTTCCAAACAAACGAACAAGACAATACTCCAAAAACAAATTTTAGTGAAACGGAAGTGACTTACCTGTTTAACAACTCAAAATAATGGTGATAAAGATGCTCACTGAAGCCAAGAGAACAGTGCATGGACCACATAAAATCTTCAACAAAGAGAAAACAAACAAAACATAGAGCTGAAGAATATAATAAATGAAACTAAAAATTCAATAGAGAGCATCAACAGACTAAATCAAGTGGAAGAAAGGATCAGCAAACTGAAGGACAAGAAAGTGGAATTCACTCACTTAGAGGAGCAAAAATAAAGAAAAAGAAAAAGAAAACAATGTAAGCAAGTGGAATTGTGTGATACATCAAATCAACCAACATATATGTAATTCATCTCTAGGAATAGGAAAGAGAGAGAAAGGGATAGAAAGCTTATTCAAAGAGATAGTGGTTGAAAGCTTCCCTGACCTGGGGAAAGATACAGACATTAAGACCCTGAAAACCCAGAATGTTCCAAAAAACATGAATCCAAAGGAACCTACAACATGATACATTATGATTAAATTGTCAAAATTAAGACAAGAGACAATCTTAAGAAAATCTTAAAAGTTGTAAGGAAAAAAAAAATTGCCATGTACAAGGCCCTCCTCTCCATAAGATTATTAGTGGATTTTTCAGCAGAAATTCTGCAGATCAGAAGGGAGTGACAATATATTCTAAATACTGAAGGAAAATAAAGTAGTAAGTAAAATACTCCATGGGGTAAAGCTGTCTTTCAGAATTGAATAAAAAATTGTTTCCCAGACAAGTAAAAGTGATGGAGTTCACCACCACTAGATAATTATTACATGTTAAAAGAAATTCTTCAAACTGAAATAAAAGAGCTCTAGTTAGTAACTGAAAAATATACAAAAGTAAAGATATTGCACAAAATTCAGAGTGATACTGTAATGATGGAGAGTTATTCAATTATAAATCCAATATGAAGATTGAAAGATGAAACTATTAAATATAACTATAATAATGATAATTTGCTAATTGATGCACAAGGTAAAAAACAAATGTAAATTGTGAAATCAAAGACCTTAAATGTGCAGAGAGAATACAAAAGTATTGCTTAGTATGTGTTAAAAGTATTTGTTTAAAATAGAATAAATATAAGATTTTTTGTAAACTTCATGATAAAATAAAGCAAAAATTCATTATATATACACAAAGAATAAAGAAAAAGAAATCTAAGAATACCACCACAACAAAAAAGTCATCTCATAAGAAAAAGAAAAAAAGAAAGCATGAAGGAATTACAAAACATCCATAAACATTTAACTAAAAAGCAATAAAAGTCCATATTCATTAATAATAACTTTAAATGTAAATGGACTACTTTCTCCAATCAAAAGACTTAGAATGGTTGAATGGATTAAAGAAAAAAAAAAATCAGGCCAAATTCTGCGCTGCCAAAGAAACTCACTTCAGCTTTAAGGACATACATCGATGGAAAGTGAATGTATGTAAAAAGATAGTGAAAATGGAAACCAAAAGAATGAAAGAGTAGCTATACTTATAACTGCAAAAACAGAGTTAAAACCAGTCACTAGGATAAGAGTTGAAGGTCATTACAAAATGATAAATGGGTCAGCCCAACAACAGGACATACCATTTGTAAATATAAATAAATTTAAGCTGCTGCTGCTGCTAAGTCACTTCATTTGTGTCCGACTGTGTGACCCCATAGATGACAGCCTACCAGGCTCCCCTGTTCCTGGGATTCTCCAGGGAAGAACACTGGAGTGAGTTGTCATTTCCTTCTCCAAAACTTAAGTGAGAAGCACCAAAGTATACAAAGCACATATTGAACTATTTGAAGGGATAAAGAGAGAGCAATATAAAAGCAGTTGGTGACTTCAATACCTCACTTTCAATAATGCATAGATTATTGAAAGACAAACTGAGTAAAGAAGCATTGAGCTTAAACTTTATATCAAATCAGTTGCATATAACAGACATTTATAGAAAGGTTCATCCAATAGCAGCAGAATATGCATTCTTCTGAAGTACACATGGATCATTCTCTGAGATAGATCAAATGCCAGGCCACAAAATAAGTATAAATGAATGTAAGAAGATTTGAATCTTGTCAAGCATATCCCCTGACCACAACCACATGGAACTAGAAATCAGTTATAAGAAGAAAACTGGAAAATTGATAATTATGGAAATTAAACAACATGCTCCTGAGCGAGCAAATGGCCATCAGAGAAATCAAAATGGAAATAAAAATGTATTTGAAATAAGAAACATAGAAACACAACATACCAATTATATGGAAGGCAGCAAATGCAATTGTAAAACTGAAGATTATACAGATAATTGCATTAAAAAAGACCTCAAATAACCTAACTTTACACCTCCATAACAGAGAAGGCAATGGCACCCCACTCCAGTACTCTTGTCTGGAAAATCCCATGGTCGGACAAGCCTGGTAGTCTGCAGTCCATGGGGTCGCTGAGAGTCGGGCACGACTGAGCAACTTCACTTTCACTTTTCACTTTCACTCATTGAAGAAGGAAACAGCAACCCACTCCAGTGTTCTTGCCTGGAGAATCCCAGGGATGGGGGAGCCTGGTGGGCTGCCATCTATGGGGTCTCACAGAGTCAAACACAACTAAAGTGACTTAGCATCAGAAGCACACCTCCATAAACTAGAAAAACAAAAAACCAAAAAAAAAAAAAAAA
>SJYA01001729.1:637004-653947 GCA_006410615.1 Neotragus moschatus
AAGCATTGTTGCATGCATAAGGAAGATTTTTATGTTTTTTCTTCTTTCCCCTTTCAGTTATAGTGATTTCAATTTCTTGGAAATATTTGTATGACTGGAATGATTGTAAAAACATTGACATATCCTTTGGATGAAGTCAATGCCACTGTGGACCTGTAGTTTTGATGAAAGGAGCCTTCCAGAGCCTGTATTTCCCAGGCCACTTCTACAGAGGGAGGCCATCAGAGGATTAAAGCCAAATAAGGAAGTCTGTAATGATCTGTCAGCAACATTATACTCTCAGGAATATGTAGCAAAGAGATCTTTTCTATTGCTGTGTAACAAATTACTACAAATGAATTAGTGTAAGATATTATCCATTTATTATTTTACACAGTTTCTATGATTGATGTGTCTGGGCACAACTTATCTGGGTCCTCAGTTCAGATGTCTGTCATAGGACTACAGTCAAGGTTTTGATTGGGCAGTTTTCTCATCTGGGGACTTGATTAGGGAAGAATCCTATCCCAGGCTTATGTAGGTTGTTGGCAGAATGCTCTTAACAGCCACATAACTGTGGTATCCAGTGTTTTTCTGACTTGCTGAAGAGTGCATGGAAGTCCTAGGAGCCACCACCGGTTCCTAGAGGCTTCCTTCAGTTCCTTGTCATGAGAGCTTCCTTATTATAATACATATTTTGTCAAGCCAACAAGGAGATTCTTCTCCTTAGTCAGCTTTAGAGTCTTATAAACATCATACAATCAAATGACCTCTAAAGACCTTTGCCATATAAGCTAATTATGAAGGTGACATTCCATCACCTGTGCAATATTCTGTAGATTGGAAGCAAAATACAGGTCCCATCTGCACTCAAAGGGAAGATTATGCACAAGCGAACAGTGATTTGCCAAAACATCAGTCCATCACAGCTTGATGGGGTTGTAGTCATAACTCTTTCATTCTGACCATCTCCATCTTTTCATCAGAGGTATAGCTAGCTTTGGTTGTATGCTATCAATTTGTGAAAAACATACACACAAATCATAATAATTTATGGGATTGAGATCCCCAAGAGTAATAAAAATTACTTTGGCAAAGTCAAACTTGAAATTTTCAAACTGATTAGCTTTTAAAAATATTCAAAAATTTCAGATTTTAAAACTAGGGCAAGACCAGTGATTGGGATCAATCATTGGGAGGGAATCCACACTGAACACTAGTAAGAATCCTGTTTGGAAGAGAATTGAACTCATTTAATGACCAGAGAATGAAAACTTTATATGCACAAGCATATAAATGATGGGTGATATATCATTTATCAATCAGGCTATATTTGATTTCTTATTCTTTTACATAGTGACAGCAAGGAAGCTGGAATGACACCAAATCTTCACTATGTTCATGAAAATTAGAATTCAAAATATGACTTCAAACATATAGGTATATATGTTTGAAAGAATATATTCAATAAATAAACAAGTAAAATAAGTGTGAAAAAATAATGTGCATTCCCCTGATATTGAGAAGAAGATAAAAACTGGAATTATCACAAAGGAAAGCATCAAGGAAGAAGTTTGAAAATCTGTTTTTGGAACACTTTTCCTCAAAGAATTAGATTTGTCAGAGGCAAAAGGAAAACCACAGTTAGCAAGTTAAAAAAAGTCAGAATTTGGTATGTGAACAAAAAGTTAAACTCAGACTTTGAAATAAGAACATCAGAAACTCAGGAAGATATAGGATCAACTTAAAAACAAATTTTGATCTTGTGGTCAAGAAAAAAATTCTGGGCTAGACAGAGAAAAGAGGATCCAACAAATTCTTTTAACCTACATGTGGTAAAAGAAGAAAGGGACCAAGTTAAGCAAGAGGTAAAATGTTTAAAACAGATAAACTTTCATAAAGAAGGTAGATACACACCATGCAGAAATAAAATGTAAGAGAAAGCTTTTGCTTTTATTTGAAAAGAAAGTGTGCCTAGGAGTGTTTATGCAGTTTTCATTGTGAAAAATTTTTAACAAGGTCTTGGATATTCATGTTCAGAATTGTGTATTGAAGCACAGGGTAAGCATGCTATTCCTTACAGGTTTAGGTTGCATATCCTCAATTCAATAATTTATTGTTGTGAACTAGACAGGGAGAGTTGGAGATTAAAAGTTGGGGATCTGTCTCTCATAGATCAAATTTAAAGGCTGAAGGAACTTAGAACCAAAGAAGGAAGGTTTGCAAAAGTGTTAGTGGATGAAATAAATTCACATTTAAAGAAAACTTATTTAAAAAGTTGGTAAAATAAGTTGCAGATGACTACTATGGGAAAATTCAAGACAGTGACAGACAAAGACAATCTCTGGGCAGAAACTATATCCAAAATTCAGTCTTGAAAGTTGAAAATGTAAAGAAGAAAATAGGCAAAGAAAGGGAAATAAGAAGTTTTTATATATAGGATAATACTGAAAAAAATGTTAGGAACTAACCTCAACATCAAATGCAGTTACATTCTGTCAAAGAAAAACAATCTATATCCATGGTAAATTTCATCTGTGGATATCAAAAACATAGTGTCACATTTTTAAGTATTTGATGATAAATTGCTCCAAATGAAAATTGGGTAAATAAAGAAGCTAAACTTCTGACCTCTTTCTTGGTCTGCCCTTTCTCTATATATTTCTCCTCACTTACCTTTTTTTCTCTTATTTTTCTTCTCTTCATTGCATATCACATTTATCCAAAAGAACATTTATGGTATGTGACTGACAGACACAATGCAAGTTTAATAGCAACATGTACTAAGTTATGATAAACATATTTTACCTGGAAATTATATTTTGCATATACTATCAGGTCAGTTCAGTTCAGTTGTTCAGTAGTGTCCAACTCTTTCGGACCCCATGAACCGCAGCACGCCAGGCCTCCCTGTCCATCACCAACTCCCAGAGTTTGCCCAAACTCATGTCCATTGAGTTGGTGATGCCATCCAGCCATCTCATCCTCTGTTGTCCCCTTCTTCTCCTGCCCCCTATCCGTCCCTGCATCAGGGTCTTTTCCAGTGAGTCAACTCTTCGCATGAGGTGGCCAAACTGTTGGAGTTTCAGCTTCAGCATCAGTCCTTCCAATGAACACCCAGGACTAATCTCCTTTAGGATGGACTGGTTGGATCTCCTTGCAGTCCAAGGGACTCTCAAGAGTCTTCTCCAACACCACAGTTCAAAAGCATCAATTCTTTGGTGCTCAGCTTTCTTCATAAGCATATGAAATTGCTTGATTGGTTCTTGGATATTTCCAATATAATATTTTTGATGTGTTAGTCACTCAGTCATGTCATACTCTTTGGGACTGCATGGACTGTAGCTCACCAGGTTCCTCTGGCATGGAATTCTCAAGGCAAGAAAACTGGAGTAGGGAGCTATTCCCTTCTTACGGGATTGACATGGATCTCCTTTATTACAGATAAACTCTTTACTATTGGAGCCACCAGAAAAGCCCACATTTTTAAACAAACTAATTAAATTAATTTCAAAGTTATTTCTTGCCATCTACAATGGGACTTTCATATAGACACTGATATGATTAAATTCCATACAAACATTGATTTTGTCATTCCTTCAACAGGAAGAAATCTGGTTAAATTATTAATCTAAATCTGTGGTGATTTTTCTAATAGTATGGTAGAGGATTATGAATGGTAGTATATTATATTATTTGGATTCCCTTATAAATTTCAATGAAAATGTTTTAAAGTGCAGATTTACATTGTGGTCCCTGTTGCAAGAGAACTGTCAAAAGTAGAAAACCAAAAAAAAAAAAAAAAAACAATTAAGCATTAGCAAAACAAGATGTCATTTTCATTATAGGGGATTGGAATACCAAGGGAACATTTCATGCAAAAATGGGCACAACAAAGGACAGAAATGGTCTGGATCTAACAGAAGCAGAAGATATTAAGAAGAGGTGGCAAGAATACACAAAACTATACAAAAAAGATCTTCATGACCCAGATAATTTCAATGGTATGATCACTCAAGAGCCAGCTATTCTGGAATGCAGAGTCATGTGGCCTTAAGAAGCATCACTACGAACAAAGCTATTGGAAGTGATGGAATTCCAAATGAGCTCTTTCAAATCCTAAAAGATGACACTGTGAAAGTACTGCACTTAATATGCCAGCAAATTTGGAAAACTCAACAGTGGCCACAGGACTGGAAAAGGTCAGTTTTCATTCCAATCCCAAAGAAAGGCAATGCCAAAGAACACTCAGACTATCATACAATTGCACTCATCTCACATGCTAGTAAAGTAATATAATTACGCTAGTAACGTAATTACACTAGTAAAGTAATGCTCAAAATTCTCCAAGCCAGGGTTCAACAGTACATGAACAGTGAACTTCCAGATGTCAAGCTGAATTTAGAAAAGGCAGAGGAACCAGTGATCCAATTGCCAACATCTGTTGAAATCATCGAAAAACCAAGAGTTCCAGATAAACATCTACTTCTGATTTATTCACTATGCCAAAGTCTTTGACTGGGTGGATCAAAAACACTTGTGGAAAATTCTTTAAAAGATGGGAATACCAGATCACCTGACCTGTCTCCTGAGAAATCTGTATGCAAGTCAGGAAGCAACAATACTGGGCATGGGACAACAGACTGGTTCCAAGTCAGGAAAGGAGTACATCAAGACTGTTTATTGTCACTCTGCTTATTTAATTATATGCAGAGTACATCATGAGAAATGCTGGGCTGGATGAAGCACAAGCCAGCTGGCATTAAGGTTGCTGGGAGAAATATCAATACCCTCAGATATGCGGATGACAGCACTCTTATGGCAGAAAGTGAAGAACTAAAGAGCCTCTTGATGAAAGTGAAAGAGGAGAGTGAAAAAGTTGGCTTAAAGCTCAACATTCAGACAATTAAAGTCATGCCATTTGGTCCTATCACTTCATGGCAAATAGATGGAAACAGTGGAACAATGGAAACAGTGACAGACTTGATTTTCTTTTGCTGCAAAGTCACTGCAGATGGTGACTTCAGCCATGAAATTAAAAGATGCTTACTCCTTGGAAGAAAAGCTATGACCAATATAGCATATTAAAAAACAGAGACATTACTTTTCCAACAAAGGCCCATCTTGTCAAAGCTATGATTTTTACAGCAGTCATTTATGGATTTCAGAGTTATACTGTAAAGAAGTTTGAGTGCCAAAGAATTGATGCTTTTGAACTGTGGTGTTGGAGAAGACTCCAGAGTCCCTTGGACTGAAGGAGGTCCAACCAGTCTATCCTAGAGCAATTCAATCCTTAATATTCATTGGAAGGACTGATTCTGAAGCTGAAACTCCAACACTTTGGCCACCTGATGTGAAGAGCTGACTCAGTAGAAAGGACCCTGATGCTTGCAAAGACTGAAGGAGTAGGAGAAGGCAACAACAGAGGGTGAGATGGTTGGATGGCATCACAAAGTCGATGGACTGGAGTTTGAGGAAGCTCCAGGAATTAGTGAAAGATAAGGAATTCTTAGTCTGATACAACTGAGCAACTGAACTGAACTGAATCAAGAACCTTTCCTTTAGTCCCTAGTAGATCTTATCATCATGTATTTGAGTGAATTTCAGGGGCTGATTATTTCTCAGTTAATTTTTACATGAAATATTGACCATATTTTATTTTACAAGTACTAATTCACATGCATAATGATCTATGGAAAATATTTGTGTCCTTTGTTCTAAGCCAAGAACAATAAGTAAAAGTATCATACTGGAATTTTATTGCCTGTTAATATTTGGAGAAAAAATGACAGTTACAGCTAATTATAATTAAGTACAAGTATAATTAAGCCCATTGTATATTGTATGTATTCATTTTTTAAGAGGATGTCTCAACCTCTACCCTATTGACATTTTGGATTAAATAATTCTTTTTGTGGAGGACTGCCCTGTGCATTGAGAAAGATCATCTCCATACTGGACTCTGTTACTGATGCAAATAACACTTCAATTGATGACAACAGCAACAACAAATAATGTCTCTAGAGGTTTAAATGTTCCCTTGGGGACAGGATAACCCCTTTGCATTGATAGCTACTGCTTTAAATTGTGCAAATATCAGTTTTAAGTTTATAACATATTTGAAATAATAATGTGAGAGTTTCTTTAAAAATAGTTATTTGATTTAGAATAAACATGTCTGAAGTCTATAAATCTAAATTATTTTTCTAAAATTCTAATGAAAGAAGAAATCAAAAAGTAAGAAAATTCATGTCAGCTCTTTCTTAAAAAAACAGGGAATATCATTATCTATTAGAATCTTTGGTTGTTGTTTTGTTTGCTAGTTTTTGCTTTTATTTAGTAGAGGTTATGGGGCTTTCCAAGTACTCTTGCCTGGAAAATCCCATGGAGGGAGGAGCCTAGTAGGCTGCAGTCCCTGGGGTCGCGAAAAGTCGGACACGACTGAGAGACCTCACTTTCACTTTTCACTTTCATGCCCTGGAGAAGGAAATGGCAACCTACTCCACTGTTCTTGCTTGAAGAATCCTAGGGATGGTGGAGCCTGGTGGGCTGCCATCTATGGGGTTGCACAGTCAGACACGACTGAAGCTACTTTGCAGCAGCAGTAGCATGGGGCTCTCAGTGATGCTGCTGCTGCTGCTAAGTCACTTCAGTCGTGTCCAACTCTGTGCGACCCCACAGATGGCAGCCCACCAGGCTCCCCCGTCCCTGGGATTCTCCAGGCAAGAACACTGGAGTGGGTTGCCATTTCCTTCTCCAATGCATGAAAGTGAAAAGTGAAAGTGAAGTCACTCAGTCGTATCCAACTCTTAGCGACCTCAAGGACTGCAGCCTACCAGGCTCCTCCATCCATGAGATTTTCCAGGCAAGAGTACTAGAGTGGTAAAGAACCCACCTGCCAATGCAGGAGATTCAAGAGACACGGTTCGATTTCTGAGTTGGGAATATCCCCTGGAGTATTACCCTAGAGTGGTAATCCACTCTAACATTATGGCCTGGAAAATTCCAAAGACAGAGGAACCTCGCGGGCTAAAGTCCATGGAGTCACAAATAGTCAGGCATAACTGAGTGACAGAGGACACACACACACACACACACACACACTGGGTTCTTGTCTATTCTGAAAGTAGATTAAGGAAATATTTTATGTGATATCTATTTGAGGTAAAAGTGAAAGTGATACCTAGCAGAATTTCACCAATATTATTTAGAATAGAGGACCAGGAAATAAAAGCTGTCATAAACTAATAAACTAGCTGGTGGTCATAAAAGAGACAAATATTGATATTATGAGGGATTTCAAGTTACATGGCAAGATTCACCCTGCAGGAGTTTATTCTTAGTTTTTGTTCCACAACAAGAGCAAGAAAAACAAGCAGATAACTTTATTATATGGCATATATCAAATTGAGCAGGGTGTCAAATAGGGAGATAACGTGTATCATCACACACACACACACACACACGAGTCAAACTTAGACAAAGATGAACTTACCTGAGTAACAGATTTTTGTCCTACTCTTCCATTAGCCACTTGACCTCTTTTCTTGGAACGAATTATGCTAATTCCATCCTTCTCTTAATCCTTATATGAGATTGGTGTGTTTAAATAGAAAATGAAAAACATCACACAATCTGTACATTAGCTCTTGACATTGTACAAGCTTAGATCCGCATTGCAGGAAATTCAAAACGAGAAAAATGACCATAAAAGAAAAGATGAAGTTATTTAAATTGATATAAGTAATTGGAGAAAACATTCCTTGCAGAACAGACATACTGTAAGAAAGAGTTCCAAAATCTGGATAATAATTTTAAAACTTCCAATCTTCATCTGCTAATGAGATTTGAATGACATACTATTTATGAAATGAGAAAAAATCTGGAATCAGAAAATATGGTATTTTGCTAAAACTCATGACTTCAATATCAGAAGGCACAATAGAGAAAACAGCACACTATGCTTCAGAAATTCACATCCTATAAATCCAGTGGAATTGTAGCATATTAAAGGATAGTCTAGCCTAATGTTTCTCATTTGTCTCCATTCTCATATGCCTTCCTTCCAGGGTAAGATCACCTTGTAGGTGAGAAGGTGTGTATTGATAGACTACAATCCATCTTTATCTCTTTGGTTATTTACTTAAGTTGTTTAAAAGGGACTGGTACTAAGAGCTCACTTTCAGGATAAAAGTTTTCACAAACTGATTTTATTGCTTTTATATTGAGAAACTACTACATTTCATATATATTGCTAGGAAGTGAGGATAGAAGAGCAAACAGCATATAAAATCTCTGTTCTTTTGCATTAACGTGTCATGGGGGGAAACAGAAAATAAAGCAATTAATATAGACTACAGTAAGTCCCTTACATATGGACAAGTTCCATTCCAAGAGTGCATTTGTTAAGTCCACTTGGTTAAAAAATCCAACCGAGTTAGCCTAGGTATCTAACACATTTGGCTATGGGGTAAAGTACTCTATTGTAATAGGTATAATATTTTTCACATTTAACGATACATAAAAACATAAAAATAAAGATAACATTTTTAATCTTATAGTAAACAGCTGGCATTAAGTGAACAGGAAAGAAGAATTTTTGACTGGAGGGAGGAGAGGAGATGGGAGAGGGCAGAGCTGAAGGATTGCCAGCAATAGATGGAAGGCAAGTGCAATTTTACTCACACCTGACATTGATGGCACAGGTTCTTTTCCTTGCTGGATTCAATTCTATTTTCCTCTTGATAAAACAATCCAAAGATGTCTGGGTAGTGGCTCTCTTTTGCTCATCATAGATGACACAGTGGCACTGGATTGCACTTGGAATGGCTGTTGTAACCTTCACTTACCATTCTAAGCTTTGGGTCTTGTGCCTCAAAAACGAACAGTGCCTCCTCAAATAAAGAAAATTCCCTTGCCATTTCATGCATTGTGAACCTCCTTGGTTCTTCAGTTACTTCTTCTTCCCTTTTTCTCCCTTGGTCTTTTCTATGGGCATGTTTACATATTTGAAAGTTTGAAACTTAAAAGGTTTTTATGTAGGGGACTTACTGTATATTTATATCAATGTGGAAGGCTGAATAACATTTCTTCTCCCATCAAAAAAGATGCCCTCATGTTAATCCCTGGAACTTGTGAATATGCTATCTTAAATCATAAAAGGAAATTTTCACATATGACTAAATAATGGATTTGAGATGGTGATATTATCCTAGATTATACAGATGGTCCCAGTTAAACCACTGAGATCTTTAGAGAAGGAAGCAGGAAGGTCAGATATATAGAAACAGTAGCAAGAAATTTGAGATAAAGAAGATGCTATATAAGTGGCTTTGGAGATGGAAGAAAAAAAGGCCATGAGACAAGAACTGTAGTCAACCTCTATTAGCTGGGGTGAAAGGTGTGGAATGGCTTCTCCCCTAGAGTCGCAGAAGGAGTACAGACCTGGCCATCACTAGCTTTCAACCCAGGAATGCTAGTTTAGGTATATGACTTCTGGAACTGTAAGATAATAAATTTATATTGTTTTAATGCACTAAGTTTTTGGTGACTCATTATAGCAATAACAGGAAAGAGCAAAATTGCTTTAAATGTTGTTAAGAAAAAGTAAACATAAAAAGGAAATAGTGATAACTATTTAAATAAAATGAGTAAGCAAAAAAAACCCAAAAAACAAAAAAACAAACAAAACCTTCCTGATGAGGTATTATTTGTAAACAGGCAAGAATGTAGTGAAATAAATAAATAAATAGCTAAGACAGTACAAGGCCAAGGAAGTGTAAAGTCTGTGACCAGAGTATGTATTGGTTGAATTCAAAGAAGAGTAACAGTACTGTGAACATCAAGGAATCTAGAAGAGGTACAATGGAAAAGGTGAGTGATCTGGATTGTTCAGGAAATCTGTGGACCAGAGCAAACTTATGGCTTTTATTTTATGGATGATAAGAAAAGTTGGGAAATTTTGAGAAGAGCAGTAACATATTACAAAAAGGCTACAGCAACTTCTCTGTAAAGAAGAAACCATTATGTCCAAGAAGCCTATTACTCTTGTCTAGACCGAGATTATAGAACATGGTTGTAACATATGTAAAAGCACTTTTATTATGCTTTTAACCATATCCTGATTTAACAACAAACTGAAATCTTGCATTAATAAAGGAAATATTTAATTTAGTAAGTAGAGTACAAAGTAAAATTCTGCTCTGCATATTTTTGTTGAGTTGTTTGAAAATATATTTCCCACATAGAAAAGAAATTTCATCAGTACATTAGCTTTAAGAGTTGATACGTAAACAGAAACAAAAGAGACTAAACAGATCTCACACAAAACACCCACCTCATATACAGTAATTATATTAGTGTGTAGTGAAATATTTTTACTTTTAAAAGACAGAAATAAAAACAAACATTAAAAGATACTAAAATACTTACTTTTCTAAAATGCTGAAATGTTATAATCCTCTGAAAAATTATTTTACTCTGCATGCTTAATTTTTGAAATAATGTTCAAATATCTCTCATTCAAGATGAATATGCAAAAAAAATATTTTTCCAAATCCCATGTATTTGGATCCCTTTACATTCTTTTTAAAATATATGGATATGGAAATGACTGTACAAGTAGAGAAAAAGATTTCTCCTCAAAAGAGGATAACAGATTAGAAATGAAAATATTTTGTACTTCAGGTAGGTAAGCATAAACTTTTACCCATTGCTGTGGAGAATAGGCTTCCCAGGTGGTGCTAGTGGTTAAGAACCCGCCTGCTAATGCAGGACCATAAGAGACACAGATTTGATACCTAGGTGGAGAAGATCCCCTGCCGGAGGGCATGGCGACCCACTCTAATATTCTTGCCTGGAAAATTCCCATGGACTACAGTCCATAGGTCACAAAGAGTTGGACAGGACTGAAGCAACTTAGTAAGCATGCACAGATAACGGAACGTCTAATGAGACTGATACAGTATAAAGGATTATATTTGGCAAAAAAAAGAAAAAAAGATAAGGCTCACCTAGCTTGCACTGTGGAGAAGGCAATGGTACACCGCTCCAGTACTCTTGCCTGGAAAATCCCATGGACAGAGAAGCCTGGTAGGCCACAGTCCATGGTGTCGCTACTAGTCAGACACGACTGAGCAACTTCACTCTCACTTTTCACTTTCATGCATGGGAGAAGGAAATGGCAACCCACTCCAGTGTTCTTGCCTGGAGAATCCCAGGGACGGGGGAGCCTGGTGGGCTGCCGTCTATGGGGTCGCACAGGGTCGGACACGACTGAAGCGACTTAGCAGCAGCAGCAGCAGCTTGCACTGATTAGGATAACTATGCTAGTTAAATAATAATATTTTGTTGCAATTATGTTCTAGTTTCTTTTTTTTTAAATTTTTATTTTTACTTTATTTTACTTTACAATACTGTATTGGTTTTGCCATACATTGACATGAATCTGCCATGGGTGTACATGAGTTCCCAATCCTGAACCCCCTCCCACCTACCACTCCATATCATATCTCTGGATCATCCCCGTGCACCAGCCCCAAGCATCCTGTATGGAACATAGACTGGCGACTAGTTTCTTACATGATAATATACATGTTTCAGTGCCCCAGAAATCAGAAAATAGGCATTAGGGAGGTAAAACTCTCTGCAAAAGCTACTTAGCCATTTCTCTAATATATATGGCCTCCAAGACCTCCAGATTTATATAACACAACTGTTTCTGGATATCTCATAGGCTTCTAAAAACTTGGTATCATCAAAAGAGGTATCTTGAATTCCCTCACAGCCTAAGTATGCTCCAGTACTCCACCCCTGGGAGTTGGTGCCGGTGTTCCTTTTAATTGCTAGGTGCTCAGTCCTGTCTGACTCTTTGAGATCCTGTGGACTGTAGCCTGACAGGCTCCTCACTCCATGGAATTCTCCAGGCAAGAATACTTGAGTGGTTAGCCATCTCCTTCTCCAGGGGATCTTCCTGACCCAGGGATCAAACCCAGGTCTCTTGCATTGCAGGCAGAATTTTTTACCATCTGAGTATCCCTTTTAAATACCCCCATTACTGTGTGTGGGTGTGTGTGAGTGAGTGTGTGTGTGTGTAAGTATGTGTGTGTGTGTGTGAGAGAGAGAGAGATTATTGTCCTCTTCTCCCAACAGAGCAGGGAGGCAATCTTTCAACTTGGAACTCTAATGGGATCCATAGAGGTAAGACTTACAAAAATGTGGGAGACTCACGTCTATGACTCCCGAGAGTTTCTCACTGCTGCGTAAGTTGTCATTCAGTCTACAGCCATACCTCAAAATTACCATTTGTTTTTTCCTACTCAGCTCTCAACTGTGTCTCTCTGGATATGCCTGCCTCTACAAATTTCTGCAAACTTACTTCTCTGCGATGGTTCCAAGAAAAATATATTAATTTCTATTATGTTTAGTTTTTTCTTGTTGTAAAGACAAGAGTGGCAATTTCACATTTCCTTCACATTTCCAGCTTTAAAATAGAAGTTTCTCATGTATTTTTTTAAACAGCATTTCCCTGATGTTAATAATACAGAGCATATTTTGTATGGTTAGACAATTGGCGATGATTGTGTACATGTTTGTGTGTGAAGAAAAAAAGGCCAAAGGCAGGTNTGTTTAGTTTTTTCTTGTTGTAAAGACAAGAGTGACAATTTCACATTTCCTTCACATTTCCAGCTTTAAAATAGAAGTTTCTCATGTATTTTTTTAAACAGCATTTCCCTGATGTTAATAATATAGAGCATATTTTGTATGGTTAGACAATTGGCGATGATTGTGTACATGTTTGTATGTGAAGAAAAAAAGGCCAAAGGAAGATAAATAATATTTACTAGACATATTAATAGTTTGTATATAGAAAAAAAGAAACTTTATAACTCCGTGAGAATAAGAAAATCCAATAAAGAATATGCTCTGATGCCATTCCTCTATCAATATTATTGACCATATATACAATATCCAGTTATCTTATTCTATGCCCTTACCATCATAATCCAAAATACCATCATCCTTTACCTGAACATGATAATTACATTTGTTTTTAGTATTCCTTCCAAACTCTGATATACAGTGGTCATCCTCCAAAGTTAATCAAAGTGATTTTAAAGCATAAATATTTCACTTTCCAGCTTAGAACTTCCCAGTAGCTTCTAATTGCACACAGGATAATATCCACGTCCCTACCATAGTCTCCGAAGTCCAGAATGTTGTCACTCATCACTTCAACTTCTTATCTCATATCCTCATGTATTATGCTCAATCAGTTCTGACCTTCACTTTCTTTCTTACTGAGAGTGTGTCTGCCTTACATCATTTCCTCTGCCTGAAATTATCTCTGCATTGTGAGCACCTGCTTGTCTTTCAGGTTTCAGTCTAAATGTCATCTACTAAAAGAAGTCTCTTTTTAACCATCACATTTAATATATGCTTCTATATCAATTTAAATGTTTATAGCTATGAGAAAGGCTTATCAATGGCTTAAATCATAAAAAGATGTGTAACTTCACTTGATAGCAAATTCTGAGTTAGGGTTAGCCCTGGATGTGATTTTTGAAATGACTCTGTGCCCAGTTTTCCATAGTAAAATAAGAATGACTATAATAATATGTATATCAGGGAAATATTGTATTCATTGAATTAGTTATGTTTAAAACACTCAGAAGAGTACAGGGAATATATTAAGTACTGTATCAGAATTTACAATATTTTTAATTTAATTGAATGTTTTTTTGCCTCATCCTCCACACCCACACATATACATACCAGAAAATAAATTCCAGTAGAACAAGGATTTTACGTGACTTTGTGCAGAAAAAGCATAGCAGCCCTGGGACTACTGCACCCGGAAAGTCTGTTTGCAATTAAGTTCTTCTCTGGTATTAGTAAACTTGGATATCAGGAGGGTTCCAATAATTTCCTAGCTGATAAGAATAACTCAGGCATCCTAAACTGTATGAACAATATGGTTTATACTGGACACCAGCTTTCTTACATGGAATCTGAAATTTTTGTGCAAGTTAGATATTGCTTTAGTGAGCAACACTCATTCATTAACATCTTTGTTATTGAATCTTTAATGAGCTTCCCTGTTGGACAAAATTTCACACATATTGTGAAAACTAATCACATGGAAGCAGTGTGTACTGTGTGACTGTTCTGAGAGTGTGACTCTCAGACTCACTCTGCCTTATGCATAGACTTTGTTGTATGCAACTCTTCCCTTTGCTGAATTTCCTTTGCTTCTGTCTGCTGTAATACATCACAATAATTAGTACAATTATATAGTGAGCATTGTGAGTCTCCTAGTGAATCACCAAACCTGAAAGTGGTCTTGGTGAGCCTGACACATGCATGTGTGCATGCCAAGTTGCTTTAAGAGTGTCCAACTCTTTCTGACCCTAAGCGCAGTAGCCTGCCAGACTCCTCTGTCTGAGATTTTCCAGGCAAGAATATTGGAGTGGATTGCTATGCCCTCCTCCAGGGGATCTTCTCCATCCAAGGATCAAACCCATATCTCTTATGTCTCCTGTACTGGCAGGCATAATCGTTACCAATAGTGCCACAAAATCTAGTCTGGTGTCCTACTCAGAGTGGATTCTCAAAGAAAGCTGAATAAATGGTTTCAGTAATAAATGAATGATTCTAATTTTCTATACATGAAAGAAAACAGAAACTTCAGCACAGAGAAGAGGCTCCTTTCCAACTGAAGAGACTATGTTCTTTGATGTCTTTGTACCTAACACAATTTGTTGTAAATAACTCAAATGTCAGAATGATGGGTCATAAGGAAACTGGGAAGGCACAACCAGTAAACCTACAAAATGTGCCATTTTGCCCACAAGCTATGTGGCTTAGTACTGCAGGCATCAGCCTAAAATTGGTGCAGATATAAAGGCTGGAATGTTATAAGAGAAGGCTACTAATAAAGACATGAGACATTATGGTTAGATTTGAACCTTATTTCAACTCCAGGAGAGTGGGGTGAGATAAGTAAGATAAGTGGGAAAGTTTAGATAGTTTTGAATGTACAAAGTGAAGGAACAGAAAAAGAAAAGCTGTATATTTTTCACATGCAAAGAGCAGGGATTCTAGGAAGACCCAGTGGAGCAGTGTCAGAGCTCCATGCCTGAGTCCTGCACATGCTCTCCTTTCCTTTCCACTTTGAAACAATCAGACTGTGTTAAATTTATATTTTACGTATTGTTTTTCCTAGGGGGGGGGTCTGGACTTGTAAACTTTTGAAATCTACCCATGAAATATTGTTTTATAATAATTAATTTGTTTTTCATTTCCATTCTTATTCCCTAACATAATGCTTGACATCTATTAAGTTTTCACTAGAAGAGCATTCAGAATTGTATTGGCCATCTTGGAGGTTAGCTCTCTTTACAGAAAATTTCCAAGGCAAAGAACACAAGCAGAAGAAATAGAAGTATTTCTGGAGACTTACCATCATCTTTCTATTACTTTGTATCCCAAGCACCTACTGTAGTGTCTTGATAAGTCAGGAAAGAAGTATACCCTGTAAAAATTTTAGATTGCCTAATTTGGAAAACATAGAGACGCATTGCGTGCTAAAAAAACCTTATTAGGCTGGGATCAGAAGATGTCAATTCAGGTCCTGATACATTTGTGTGGTATTAATGATTTATTTTCTCTTCATCTGTAAATTAGAATATTAAAATATAGGATATTAAAATATAAAATATTAGAGTATTAAAAGGGATTAAATGAAATAGTCTACCTTAGGATAGCAATTTTACAAGCATTTTAGAAATGCTAGGCTTTATTATTATAATCTAAAAAAAGTGACAAAAGTTGAAAAGTAATACTTAGATTTTGCAAGGCCTCAAATGTTTATATGGCAATAATGATATTTTTAGCAGAAGAGTGGGATAATTATTTTTTGTGGTTGAAATGTAAAAGATTCTATTTTTTGTGACTAAATATTATCTAAGCCACTATAGTCTAGAAAAAAAGCTACACGTTTATGGCAGAAATTTAAATGAAAGGAAATAAACATTGTTGATGATTATGAATGGAAACAGAGAAAATTATGAGCTGCTGCTGCTGCGTCACTTCAGTCGTGTCCGACTCTGTGCGACCCCATAGACGGCAGCCCACCAGGTTCCCCTGTCCCTGGGATTCTCCAGGCAAGAACACTGGAGTGGGTTGCCATTTCCTTCTCCAATGCACGAAAGTGAAAAGTAAAAGTGAAGTCACTCAGTCATGTCTGACTCTTAGCGACCCCATGGACTGCAGCCCACCAGGCTCCTCTGTCCATGGGATTCCCTAGGCAAAAGTACTGGAGTGGGGTGCCATTGAGAGCTTTAATTGGTCTATGTTTCTTCATAATTCTTACTAAGCTAGCCTTTCATTTTCAACTAAATGGAGCTTCACAGATTTATCAATGGCAAATAACCCACCTGCAGTGCAGGAGACACAGGAGACACAGGTTCAATCCCCGGGTCAGAAAGATCCCCTGGAGTAGGAAATGGCAACCTGCTCCAGTATTCTTGCCTCAAAATTCCATGGACAGAGGGGTCTGGTGGGCTGTAGTCCATGGGGCTGCAAACAATTGGACGTGACTGAGCAAATGCATTTCAACTAAATATTCTGACAATTAATTTGTAGCCTACATTGCCTAGCATAACTGTATGATTTTTAAAATATTTTGCAACTTGGGCAATTTCATCTACCATATTTCAAGAATCGCTGGTAGTAATAGCTATCAGGTTGTATACCATTTGCTTCTTTAAATAATCTGCAGTTTTCCGGACTTTTCAGAGAATTGCATTCAACAAAGTATTGTTAAAGGCAGTTAGAAAATGAATAAATGAAAAACTGAATCACTGATGTTCTAACATTACCTAAGGGAGGCAATCGATAACAATCACATTTTACCACTCCAGTAGATTTTTGTCTAAGTGATTTTTAACTCTTTTTTTTTTTCC